>JAVQJD010086016.1:0-29409 GCA_036023655.1 Nannoperca australis
GTGTGTGTGTGTGTGTGTGTGTGTGTGTGTGTGTGTGTGTGTGTGTGTGTGTGTGTGTGTGCGTGCGTGTGTATCCAAAAACAAGATAATATTACTGGGAAACATCCGAGTGTGATGGACGGTCACCATGGAGAAAGCAACCACCCACTGAGCACCTCCACAGGCAGGTTTGTTTACTACTGTTTAGCAGCTGCTCACAGCCCGTGAGTCACAGCAGCCACCCCTCCCTTTTTGTAAATCAGTCCCTTCCCTCCATTCTCCTGCCGTCCATCACCTCCACCTCCTCGCCGCTTTCCTACTGCAACTGCCGGCTCCTGTTCAAACACTCAGCCCCTAAAAGAGGCGAGGGGGAAGTCATTAGCACCGCTCTCACGCTCATGGAAAATGACAGAGGCTATCTCTCCGCTCCATCCCTCTTTCTCTCGTGTCAATTTCATCCAGAGGGGATGTGTAATGAGGCCTCTTCTTACCGTGGAACATAAAGTAATTGAGATAAATTGAAGAAGCATTGAGTTGTTTTTTCTTTACCTCAGAGAACAGATGGATGGACTTGACTTTTAATTGTCACTTACTCTTTGCTGCACCAGCTGCTGTCAGCCTACCTGCAGAAGTATTATTTTACCTTGTGTAGAGGCTTCTGTTTGGGCAGATGTCCGTGATCTATTTCAAGCTATCAAATGTCAGAATATACTTTGGAAAAAGAAAGAAGCATGTAGAGACCTGATCAGGTGCGGCTGCATGTGGGTGGAGTATGGAAGTTTTGAGACACAAATAGCAATGAAGAGAGAGAGAGAGAGAGAGAGAGAGAGAGAACTATCACGATTGAGATAAATTAGGGTTTTTTTATGTCTGGAGGAAAATGCATTTACTGTGACAACAACAACTTGGATCAACATAAAAAATAAATGTAAAAGCTGTTAAAGATTAACGTTATGCCTTCCTACTCTAATCGAATACAGGGAGGAAAATGAGGCGTTCATTTTGTGTGATGTGTGTAACTATGCAGAAGGGTGAAGAAAAGTACTTTGAAAGAAGACAATTACAGCTTGTCAGAGTGTGACTGGACCTTTAGCTAATTCCCTGTGCTCCCATGCTTTTTTAATGCTTTTTTCAGGTATAATTTTACAGTGACACTCTGTATTCCTCAAGGAATTTAATTTTTGACCCTACATGCACAATCAGTGGTGGAAGAAATGTTATGATATTTTACTTAAGTAAAAGTTAGTACCACAGTGTAAAAATACTGTGTACAAGTACTCTTACTCTTACTTAAGTAATATATATTATATTACTGGATTATTCTTATTTTCACTATCTAGGTCTAATTTCTACTTTATTTACTGCTGTGTATAGCTTAATCTATAATATTATGTTGTGATTAAGGATAAAACATTGTGTTGTTTTGATTTAATAATATGACCTGTCAAATAAATGTAGTGGAGAATAAAGTATAATAATTGCCTTCAAAATGTGGTCGAGTAGCAAAACGTTGCATAAAATGGAAAACAAGTAAGGTACCTCAAAACTGTACTTGAGTAAATGTGCTTAGTTATTTTCCACCACTGCACACAGTTCAGTAAACGTGTGAGTGCAGGACTGAAAGGATGGATGATCATGACTCCCTTTTGATAACTATGTGTTGTTCATCTTGTCACCATTCTTCCCTTCTCAGGCCATGTCCTTCTCCCCGGCTCCTCTGTCCACAAGATGTCCTCAGCCTTTCCCTTCTTTCCTCATCACCTGAGTTCCCCACCCATCCAAACTCCTGCACCTCGTTCCCTAATCACCCCTCACTACATATACCAGTTCGTTCCTTGTCAGTTGGTCATGTCATGTTGCTGTGTGCTTCGTGGCAAGGTTCTTTGTTTCTGCCTGCCTTACCTGTGTTTTGACACTTTTTTTTTACTTCCTGTCTGCTCTGTACTCTGTTTGTTTGCTTGTGTTGGCTGTATTTGGCTCCTATTCCTCGTGTTCCTTGTTACCCTGCTTGTTTGAACTGTGACAGCTCCCACGGGTGAAGAATAATATAATAAAGTATTTGTTATTGTTTTATTTCAGGCCATTGAGCAAAGAATGAACTGAGATTTTGCAGTTTTGGAAGTGCCTTTATGTTATTATGGGCAATAATAGTAGGTAGGTAACATTAAATATCAAGCAATTCAGTTGATGCTATCTTAATGCCTTTGGATTAGTCCAAACACCAGAAATAGAAACTTCTGCACAAGAGATTATCAAGGTATAAACAGAGCAAAAGGTTAGTAGCTATCTGGAAGGAATAAACATCCCATAAAGCGAACTGTATGCTGTGACGAAATGTGTCCACGTCCACGTAATAAAACGAACTTTGAAAACACTTATAACTTACTGTAAATCTTTTAAGTCATTTTTAACAGAGAATTTCCCGAAGACCCCCCAAAAAACCCAACTTTTTATTCAAAGGTAAGTAAACATACTGGAAATCTACGTGATTGGAGCTCATCTTTACCAGCCTATTTTTAACTTCCGGAGTTTCTGCTGGCAAAAGAACAAGAAACCAGCTGCCAAACCAAACTATAAAAGGGATAAGTTGTCGGAGGCTTTTCACAAGAATTTCAAGTAACAGAGAAAATTGTCTGCGACACAGCTGACAAGATCTTAAGGAAGACAATTCTTATGGGCAGCCTCTTTACAGTAGCTTAGTGTTATGATTAAAACCGATGAGGAATAAAATGTTTATGATAGATATATGATGTATATATAGATATGACTATGTTTTGAAAATCTCAAATTCTGTGATTCCGTAAGGCTGCAAAATAAAACTGGAAATATAAATCTTTCCTTTCCCCTTCCACAAACACAAATCCCTGAACTGAGTCCAGCAAGGGACCTTTATTGTAATTCATCCTCTCTTTCTTTCTTTTTTTCACTACCTGTCATCTCTTTAATATTCAATATCAAAATAAAGGTCAAACTTCCCTGCTAAAAAAAAACACAAAAACAGGCTTACAAATACAATGCTGTAGTGTTGATCACCTTTAAATGAAGCCTCAGTCCAGCTCATTACGCAAATGAATATCTGGATAAATGCAATAACCCAGAAGCAAAATAAGACTGCTCTAAAATGGGATTTCATCACCTACAATAGCAAAATTACTGACAATTGCACAACCTATTTCTGATACAGACTGAGTGTTCATTTGACTGCAATGTCTTTTTTTTTGTTTTTTTTTTAAGGCAGAGGTATAATCTTCATTTTAGGTTCGCCCCTGGATTGCCACAAATAACCATTATGTTTTTACACAATAGGGGAAAAAAACAAGATTATTATTTATTTCAGTCCATACTGTAAACACAGACACGTCCCACATCTGGAAGACCGTGACATTGGAGAGGCTGAAACTATCGTTTTTACATGTGTTTCTAAAGCGTGGATCGGTGGAAGTGGAAAGCTTTGAATGCCAGGAAGTTGGAAACATAATGTGCCACAAAAGAGGTGGAGCGCTGGCTCATCTGGGCGCCTACTTCACTGGTAGAAATGAGTCAGTATACTCATCTACAGTAAAAACATATTTGCTGTGTGAGTTGAGATTAATAGCGTCACCAATGGTGCTTGAAACTCGGGAGAGTGGTGTAAAAACAAAGAGCTGCAGTCATGGTTACCAGGTTACCAAGGGAACAAACCCAGCACAGCTGAGTGGTCCCACCTTCATCACTCTAAAATACTTGATTATACCACAAGAGCTTAAACTAATTTTCATTTCATTCAGCTTGCAAAATGAAAATGAAAAAGGAGTCTGCTACCACAAATAAACTCCTTTGTGCCCACTTGTTGACAATAGCCTCTTGTCAGGCATTTTTAACGCTCTGATTATAGCCAATAATAAAACACTGGTGTGAGATATTAAAACACATCTGACTGATCTTGTTATTTTAACATCTAGTCTGCATTATTTCATTACATGATGCCGTATGAAGACTGCAGGGAGTCGAGCCATATGCAGCAAATAGTGACTGATGACTCACCTCAGGGAGGTAAAGCTACATATGTTTATTATGTGTAGCCTGAACTGACTGGACACTAAAGTGCCCAAAGGTACGACTGTAGGAGCGTGTGGAGTGCTTGTCTGTGTGTCTCGGCCTGCCCAGGCTGTTGCCCTCTTTTCTGCCCAATGTAGACTGGATTAGGTACACAGAAATACTGCTTCATTTAAAAGTTATAAAAGCAGTTTTAGACAAAAAAAAAACATTAATCAATACACACTAAGTGTGAGTTAAAGTGTCTCTTTCTGAGAGCGTGTCCCCTTGGAGACTCCCTGTGTGGTGTTTACTGTGACCCTGTCAGATGTTCATAAGGCCACAAACCTTTAGACCCTGTTCCCACATTATTCGGACATGGAATGTATTTCGGCATTTCAACATGCATGCTATAAGGTGAGTGAATCTTGATGGTTTGATGCAAAAAAGCACTTCCCACCATGTATCTGTCTGTTTTGTTTACTATTTGTTTTCTTATTCAACATTAGTAGGATGCACTCTCCTGATGGTATTTGTTTCAAGACAATATTGTGAAAATTTGAACCCTTAAAAGCTTTAGAGTCATAAAGTATCATGTTGGACAAGTCCAGACATTAATCCAACACTAATTAGGATCAAGGTTCATCAACCGAAGCAGATTATTTAAGTAGGAACTAAAAGTTCTGAAAAGTTTACTGAGAACAGCCATAAAGCAAAGAGTCAAACTCAGGCCAACATGCTCATTACAGAGACAGTCTGACATTTTGGGAAACTGGCTTATTCTATTTGTTGCCAAAGGTTAGAGGAGAAGATCAATCAACCCATGTTTGTACAGTAAATATGACACCAGAGTCAGGAGATCTTTAGCTTAGCTTAGCTTAGCATAAAGACAAGAAATAGGGGGGAAGAGCTAGCCTGGCTATGTCTAAGGATGCATTCAGACCAAATCAGGTGTTGCAGCGATTAGCAGAGGGTTGTGCAGCGTTGTGCAAGTATCACATACTATCCAGCAATCCCAACTTGAAAGCAATACATCGCCAAGCGACTGCACGGCAATTGACATCTTTATACTCCCTCGTCACATACATCTTCCCTTTTATTTTCACAGTTGAAAGTGGAATGCTACATGGTAAAGTAAGTTCTTCAACTCAATAACCACTTAAATTAGGCCGCTGAAGTTTTTTCAGCACCCCTTGCGGTCCCCACCAATGCAGCCTAAATGCACCACCTATGTTCAAATGAATGGGAGGACTGGTGTTATCGCCGCAGTGCCTGATTAGGTCTGAAAGGTAACAAAATCCACCTACCATATAAGCCAGCACATAACTCAAAGTAAAACCACAAGGTTTTGTTTTTACACTTCACGTTAATCAAACAAGATGTAACATGTTGATTAGTGAACTTTGTATGTGCTTCTGTCAGATTTCAGTGAGGGTAGCTGTTTCCCACTTTTTCAAATACTTGTGCTCAGTGAAACCAACTTTCTCATGGCTGTAGCTTCATATTTAGTGTACAGACAGGACATCATATCGATCAATTGTATCGATTATTATTACTATTCCTGGCTCTGTACACTCACTTCTGTATTATAATGACATCAGCTTGCATGTTAAGTGTTACTTTGTGTCACAGTCTTGACACTTTTATGTGTTGTACATTTTCAGTACTTAGGCTATGTTTGTTGCTATTCGGCATGTGGAGGGAAAGCCTTACACATGGTATGACCAGCAGACAGAAGTGACAGTTGTCAGTTTAGGATGGCAAATATCTCCCTTGTCACTTTCTGCTCACCAGACTCCCCAGATACAGATCTGAGGAGCTGGTTTTTCTCCCAATCCAGCAGACACAAGTAGCATCATACTACTTAGGAAGTTAAGGTCAAAATTAACCACGAAGAGTTCTGGGAAGAGCAGCAATGAGCCAAAAGAGATGTTTGTATAGATAAATTAGAACTTGAATCCACCAGCAGCAGTTTGTTTATTACAATAACTCACCAATTGTTTTAGCTCTTTATAAACTCAATTGGCAGTTCTGAGGTTAAGTCATGCATGTAACAATCCTTGAAATGTGTTTTCTTTGTGGAGCACAAAGAAAACACAGGAAATAGTGTGATGATTAAATGATGTGACAAATAATGTGTATAAAGTGTGTTTGTGTGTGTGTGACAATAACTTTGTGGCTTCCACAGAGCCAAGGTAATTGAGTTGGTGGGAAGGTCAGCTTTGTACTAGGCCGCTCTGACAAACACAGCAGGCTGTGTGTTTACTGACATATGAAGAGCAATGAATGCCTAAAAGCAGCTGATCTCATATCAGTCTGCACTCGGTCGCGTGCCAGTTTGTAGATTTCAACACAACACCTGATTCCTATTTGCCAGTGTGCCAGATTATACAAACAGATTTCATGCATTTGTGCAAAATAAAAAAGTAACACGGATTCAGGAGCCTGTCTAAAGGCATGAATTTTTATTTTTGTTTGTTTATTTGTGGTGCCTCTATGGTTGGCAATGTCTGTGGTCCAGGCTGAAATATCTCAACAACTACTGGATGGACTGACATGTAATTTGCTACACACATTCATGTTCTCCACAGGATGACTTGTAACAACTTTGGTCATCCTCTGACTTTTTATCTAGCGACATCATCAGGTCAGAATTCTAATTCGTCAAATATTTTGTTTTATGACCAAATACCTGCAAAACAGCTTCATCTGTACTTTGTCTTTAGTGCTAATGGCAAGCTAACACACAAAACTCAGATGATGAACAGGATAAACATTACACATACTAAACATCAGTACATTAGCATTGTCATTTTGAGCATGTTAGCATGCTGGTGTTAACATTTAACTCAAAGCGCAGATGTGTCTGATGCAGTGTTCAGACCAACAGTAGCCCCATGAGAAAAAACACAGCCCTCTCATTGGTTTCAATAGGACCATTTTTGTGCAGCAGTGGTCAACACAGGGCTCAGGTAAAAAAAGCTAAGTTGTCCATCAAAAGATGCCACAAGGGAATGTCATCTGGCAGAGCATTCCTGGTAGATTAGTTTGTGTGTTTTAGGTCTGAAGGCCCGCTGATGGACAGCCTCACAGCACCATTACTGTGGCTGTAGACTTTGTTTTATAAAATCAACAAATGGGATTTTAACTTGAGCTGATTCAGTAAACACATGTGAAAGTGATAAGAGAAAACTTGCTGAAGGAAGCTGAAAGGGTGTAAGCCAAAACTGTGATTTGTTCACTCCAAAAACGGATTAAACACGGAGGAAAGGACAGAGAAATGTTGTGTTACAGGCATGAGTGCAACCCGTTGTGTGTGTGTCTACTGTAACAACTGTACAAACACAGGATCAGAGATTTTTTTTTAAAACACACTGGCGAGTGGGAAGCTGAGAGAGAGATAAGAAGATACCTTGCAGCCACACTTGACCCTCATTGTCCACTCACAACCAACTAAACAGCAGGTAAGTGATTCACCTGCTGCTGAGTGCTAAAATAATTGCAGCATCTGAGCCGTTCCTACTCATCTTGCAATAAAACTCCCTTGAGCACAAGAAGCTTCACCTCTTGTCTGAATAAGTGCAGCATCACAAATAAAATCAATAAAGTGCCCACACATGATGGCCGTGTCACCATTAGTTTAAATGAGACGATTTACAGAGGAAGGCCTCTACAAGCGTCTGACACAATATTTCTGTTCTGTTCAAGTGTGATCTCAGAGTACACTTTGTTGCAAGAAAACTGTGGCTAGAACCTTGTATCCCAAAAAAAACATGGGGGGAGCGGGGTGGGGGATTGACAAAGTGACAGGGCACTTTGTTCATCTGGACCTTAATGGAGCCTCTCTGTCTTACACTGGGGTACAACAATCACACTGAGTGCTTCCTCACACAGGTTAACAAACGACAAGCTGCACAAAAGATAAAGAAGGACATGGAGGAAAAAAAAGGAGCAGAGTGAATAAAGAAAGTGGATGTTTGACTTTGTCTCTTCTGTTACGGGTTATGAGCGTCGCATCCTGTAAAATGCAAAACGCTCTGCTGCCACCTGCTGGAGAGATGAGAGATGGCATGATTGTGAGAGTGAACCAAAACGGTAAAGTTGCAGTCGGACATTTAACAATAAGCTGAAACTGAATGAGCTGAAAAACAAGCTTTGTAAAGCCCTGGAGAGCTGCGGATTCAGGTGATACTTTTTTGTAGATTCTGCAAGCAACAACTTCCACACTGTCACATTGTTTTCACATTATCATTTGATACATTTATTATACAATTTTCGTATTACAGCCACTATAAATGTGATAATATGTCAGTGTCGTGTTTAGAGCTTGTGTCCACTGCCCACCTGTGACCAATACGTTATTGTAGGTTTAGATTCAAATAAGCAGGGCAAACTGACAATCTGATGTCAGTCCAATTTGCTATTAAATTGTCTTTGAAAGCACAGAGAGAGACCAGGAGATGCATATATAGATGCAATACAATACAGAACTAAACCTGTATCTGCTTCTAAAGCTGCAGAGCAAGTAAAAATGTGCTAGAGGCATAAGTCGGGTGTTAAAATTCATCCTTACCACAAATCTATGCTCATTTAGCTAATTATATCTTATACTAATCTATATTCCAAAATTACTTTAGGGCTGTTTTCATGCCATTTGACCTGAAAGAAGTTGCTACATTGCTCCAGCTCTGCTTCCTAATAATGTATCCCCTTATAATGCATCTACAGAAGCAGAGAATAAAGGTCAAACTACCAGTGTATCAGCACTTCAATAAAAACCCATAAACACCCCAGAGTGCGCCTTCATATAGTGGAGCTCCACAGGGTTGTAAGAGGTGTCAGTTACTTGCAGGGTCATTGATGCTTCTTCCATTCAGAACCATCATTTTTGTTGTCTACCTCTGCTGTAGGTGAATTAGCTTCTCTGAGATCAATGACATCACTTGTCATACTGCATACCCTTCAGGGAGCCCTGGGGCGCCATGGGGAGCCCTGCTGGGAGACAGAGATTTGGAGATGTGTTAATTCCCTGTGATGCCACTAGATGTCATACAACCAAACACCAGCTGTAGCTGCAGTCTATTCAAGCAGGGTCCGTCTTCATCTGTTTTACACCCAGTTTAATGGCTAACAAGCGACCGCTGCTTCTGAATATTGATCACTCGCTCTGATGAATTAGTGCCTGTTTATGCCGCGGCGCTTCGAGGAAAAACCATGTGTTGAGATCCGTGAGTCATCGGGACCCCGGCGGCGGCGTTGTCCGCGGTGTGTACTGCTTCTCGGTCGTGCCTCAGACCGGAGCGAGGTGGGTCAGTAGGTGCACACACACACACACCGATCACTGATCAGTGAATTCAATTGAATCCATCAACCAACCAAACAGTCGCGACCGGAGCACTTCAACCCGGATGACCTCCGGTGTGACGCGTGTCTCCGGTGTGAGTGCGGAGGGAGCATCGCCGGAGGAGATGCGCAGATCTGCAGGTACTCTAGCGCTGTCGTAAATAAAGAGTCGGGAGTCAGCTATCAATAAAGCGATGCCAGGGGTAACCAAGTACAATTTAGTGGATGACGCGCACGATTTGAGGATCCCCATGCACAACGAGGAGGTATTTAAGCATGGGGTCTCCTTCGAGGCAAAGGTAAGGACCCTCTGCAACAGACTTTCTGGGTGGCAGGAATGATTTGAGGCTTGAAGACCATCGTGTGTCAAACACTGAGATTCGGACAATTCATGTCACTGCTGCTGTAACAACAACCACAATATGTTGTTATCCGTGTGATATTGGTTGTGTTTACTGACCTCACAGTACTTGGATTTATGTCTACTTTGCATGACTTTGAAATATTTGTCATTTAACCTTTTCTGACCTCATATTTGCACGGAGAAGTGTTGTTTTAACTGATAACTTGATAAACCCTTACATCATTTATTAATAATTACATATATATATATATTTGTGCAGAGCAGTGCAGTCATATGACATTTTTACATGTTTGTCTTTGGCTTCAGGCATCCAGCAAAAGCAGTGTAATGGGGCTTCAACTAATGATTATTTTCATTACTGAATGATGCTTTTCTCAATTAACTAAATAGTCTTCAATCTATGAAACATCAGAAAATGTTGGTGATGTTTTTTTGACCAACAGCCAAAATCCACAAATAGTCAATGTACTGAACTGTATCATCATCATCAAATCAGCTAATTTGAGAAGCTTGAACCAACAAATATTTGGTATTTTTGATGGAATATTGCCTTAACTTTATTTTCAGCAGATAATTGACTGATTGATAAACCTAACCCTAAATTGTTGCAGCTCTAGAATGTAATGATTTCCTCATAGAGGGGAATATTTGTGTGGATAAAACAGTCAAAACTACACAATAAATAAACCCAACGCTCCCCAAGCAATCTATGGCATTCATTCCCTCTAACTGCCGATCTCCAAACCTTTCTCTTACGTTTTGCAGTACATTGGCAGTTTGGAGGTGGGTCGCCCCGGAAGCCGAATGGAGATAGTTGCTGCAATGAGGAGAATCAGAGTAAGACACCTAAATATAGGACTTCCCTGAACCAGACCACTGAACTTGACCCCTCTGACAATAGCAGTCTGTACATATTAACAATGATCCAGCAGTTGGTGGTGGTCCTTTCTCTCTGTCCTGTGTTTTCTGTCTCACCTTGTGCACAGAGCTCACGGGATCCTTACTCCACTCAACATCCACCTTTACACATAAATCACTAGTCTGCGCAGAACTACACACTCAGGCAGGTTCAGTGGGCTGTCAGGAGCGGTTTGAATCCCGGCATGATTCATGGGGCAGATTTTATGGCTGAGGAGAGACAAAGCGTGCAGGTTTAGATGTGATACCGTTAGAAAAACCAAGAGCCCTCAAGTCCCCCTGTCCCTCTCTCTGAAGGAGAACTAGGGACTGGTGGAGAACTGGAAACACTGCGATGCCTTGTCATTGCACATCACTGCAGTGTTACAGAGAAGCACAGGGAGGAGAGGATTTAGCTGCTTGTCAGCTGTTGGATCTAATCTAACAACCAAGTTACGGTGTCACCCGGAGGTCGGCCACATCCCCAGTGACACCCAGGATAGGACTTAATCCTGATCCTTCGTGTGAAGTGCAGTATAATGACCATTTGATTGTACTGGCAAAGATTAAGTGAGGCTGTATGTTTTCAATGTCCTCACTGACTTATCATTTAGGAATCTTAATTCTCTCTGGATGTTCTTTTTTTAGATTTTTTCTCATGATGCATATGTGTATAAAAGTGCTTGCCAGCTGGTTTGAGTGAATAAACACTTTCAATACAGCGGCTGAAAATGGAAAACATATACCCACACAAAGCACAAGGTAACCCGAAGGCTACTGAAGACCTTGCTGGCCAAGTCTATGCATTGGATCTCTTTTCATCTGTCCCTGAAACAAAAACATTTATATTGAACTTCTTTGTCATGTGGCTCTCATCCAAAAATGCTTTTCTGCAAAGCTTCAGAAGTAATAGATTAAAGGAGATAAGAAATATAGAAGAAAATAAAATGCATTAAGACAAATAAATATTTAAATAGAAATACAGTAAGCAACATGATATTTAATGCGGGTGAGATGAAAAATTGATAACATAAAAGCAAGTCTGTAAAAAGAGGTGGGGCTCTTTGTGAGCACTGTAATGGCACAGTAATTAAGGGTCTCTGCCTCTGAATATTCAAAAGCTAACTTCTCTTTTAAGTCGGGCTGACACAACCTGTAGAGTACTAGTTGTGCTTGAGGGCAACGTTAACCTGAACCTAAGTTCAGGCTGATGTGCATATATGAAAATGTAGCACAAACACTTTCCGTGTTCCACTTCATCTCCCTCTGACAGCAGTGTGTGTGGAGATGGATGGTCCTCTTGTCCCAGTGTACGTGGGGCTGCGTTAGCCTGGATAACACGCACACATTTCGGGAGTTGTGTCCTTCACCTGAGCACCCACACTCCCGACAGCATGTGGAGGAAAACTCCCACACAACAACAAGGGGGCTGAACTAGATAACAGAGAATGACAAGGAATAAGGGAATAATGAATCTTCCAGGGAGGTGCTTTTTCACAGGTCACAGGCTTATAGACAAACTGCTCCAGATTCATTTGGGCTAAAACCACCAGATATGACTTGTCATGTTGGCAACAATGATGCCTTTTCTTTCTGTGAGATTTATTTCATTCTGTCAATATTAGAATGAGAAGACAGCTCCAACTGATCCTGCTGGAAGTAAAAGACAGCACTGGGTTGATATATGTACTCAAAGCAAAGAAACGATAGAGAGAACACCAAGTCTGTCAAGCAGAGCGGGTGACAGATCCTTCGTAGAAGCAGAAGAAGAAGATGGTGATTTCACAGAACTTCATCTGATCAATTAATCATCTGATGTTGGACTTTTTTAAAGTCGAGGCGCATTATTTCACATAAATTCAGCTTGTTCTTAGATCTCTGGGCCTTGATATTTGGAGTCTGAGCCTGCAGTGGAAGCAGAGGCTACAGGCTCTAGCATTAATCATGGAGAGGGATGAAAGTGTCCCATACGTCTGTCTTCCTCAGGGAAGTCTGCCTTTGAAAGCTTAAACAGCTCCCAGAAACAGATACTGACAGTTTTCAGTGTTTACTCAATCTCAGATTTCCCCCTAAGAAGACGATAGTTAAAAATATATTCCTGTCTGCACCACCCCTTCTCTCTTTTCCAATATATCATTTATCTTGTGTATAGAGCTCCATCTCAGCGGGCCTATGTGATATTTAATGCTAGTCACACCACGTAGCATAATAATGTATTTGTTTTGAATTCACTTTAGGATAGAATTTTTTGGCCACGTTAATTTGAATATGATTTTCCCTCCACAGTATGAATTCAAACTGAAGAACATAAAGAAAAAGAAGGTCAACATTGTCGTATCCACTGATTCTATCAAAGTGATTCTGCGCAAAAAGAAGGTGAGTCCTGCAAAATGTGATTATATTTGAATAATATATTTAGTCTTTTCAAACATTCCCTTGTCACCGCCAACCCATGTGTTTCTGTCCTTAACAGAGAAAAGGGTGGTCATGGGATGAGAATACCATCTTGGTGACGCAGGATCCCATCTACAGGTAGGGCCCTGTTGATGGTATCACATTTAAAAAGCCAAATAACCAGGCAGCTAGTAACCAACTCTTCCTTTTAACAGGATCTTCTATGTCTCACATGATGCCCAAGACCTGAAGATCTTCAGCTACATAGCGAGAGATGGACAGAGCAACATTTTCCGCTGCAATGTGTTCAAGTCGAAGAGGAAAGTAGGTTACATTTTTACTTGAAAAGCATTTTTTATTTTGCAAGTAAAAATGCTTAAAAGATAAGTGATGCAACTAGCACTAGCATACGTAATATGCCTAATAGTTTATTTCTCTGTGTCATAGAGCGTCATTATTGTCCTAAAACTATTAAAACACAACAATTAGACACTGCCAACCAACCTCACACACACTGGAACAGAACCAAGACTCAATACTTACTAAAGTATCAAATGCGGCGCTGAAAATAGTCCCCAATGAAGACAATATCTACCGTTTGAGTGGTGTTTGTTAAGAACTACAGTAAATAAGATTATTTCTGGGCCGGGTGCAGGAACTTCCCAGAGTCTTGTCATCATCATTTAGACTACACTTTAGATATACAAGATATATGATATGATGTATTAACTAGTGAGCTTTAAATGTGCTTGTAGAAGGATTCTGTCACATCTTGAACTAGCTAGCTGTTTCCCACTGTTTCAGTTGGCGGTAGCTTTATATTTAGCATACAGACATGAGAGTGGCATCAATCTTCTCATCTAACTATAACATGTACGTCTTCAGTAGGAATGAACGTGCCTGGGGCTGAGAGCAGCAGAACAGGCTGGGGAAGGTGCAATGTATTAAGAGATACACATTGATTTTGGAATGGTCAAGGATTTTGTTGACATTTACAGAATATCTCCATCTTTATCCTTTTAAGTGGACTTTAAACATCTGTCAACCACAGCAGGTCACTGCATTTTGTTTTCAGCTCCATGCTCTGTGCAAAGCTTCTAATGATGGTATTATGCCCATTGTCTCAGTGATGTATAGTCCTGTTGAACCTCACATGTGGCCAACTAATCAGAGAGTCAGACCCCTCGTGTTTTGTAGCAAAATGCTTATGAAAATGAATGGCATGTTCATCTGAAATCTTCACATATCTGCATATCAAGCAGAGACTTTTTTTCCCCTCCATGACAAAGATGGAGCATCAGTGAGGTTTACTCCCATCCCTTCACCATGGATACCAGACAGACAGTGACTTAGTGAAGCTGAAAACTAATCATCCGGGTGGGAAGAGAAAAGAAGAGAGGGGCTTTTTCACTCCGCACTTAAAGACATTTTCACCACTGCAGAACGAACACCCACCACATTGTCAAGGACAAGGCCAGGGGTGCCTCGCCACTTCCCCGGGGCCACGGAGGCTTATCTGGGTGTTGCAGACCAAGCATGTGTGCTGAGTAGGAGGAGATGGACAAGCTGATAAAAGATTTAATTTATTTTCATCACGGCATTTTGCGGCCCAGCAGGGCTTAGATGTTAGCTTAGTACATCAACAGAGCCTTTTTGTATTTGGCCTGCGGAGGGCTGGTAGTTTCAAACCAAATTACATTTTGTATTGATAGAGCAAACTAATCAATTTCATTACTTTTTTTCTGCATTATTATTATTTATTTATTTTTTGCTATTTCACTTGATTGAACTACTTTTGAGCTACCTTGACATATTTGCTGAATGCCTTGATGCAGGATGATCCACCAGAGGCAGTTGACAACACTTCATATTTATATTTCAAAGCTGCTTCTGCCGCTGTTCAATATAAAAACAAAGCTCACCTTTGGTGAGATTGAGGAAGGACATGGTACATTTGTAATTCCTGTGGATTTAGGATGCTGCAACTGGACTGCATATTAGGGCTTTAAGAAAAAAAGAAACCTTGAAATCGATCAGGGAAGTGCTGGTGTCTTAAAGTCCACACTGAATTATCTTGCCTGTGTGTTCAGCATAAGAAACATTGATACCCATACTGATTTGTACAGAATTTTAAAAGGCTGTTAGCTTAGTATAAAGACTGGTGCTGTGTGTCAATTTGGATACTTCCTTTAGTACACTTACATGCATGATACTGTGAACACTGTGTAGTTACTTGTGTAGTGCGTTCATTTTCACAAACACGGCTGTTGTGCACTTATCAGAAATGACGATTGCAACATCTTCTTTTTTTGCATGGCAAATTGTTGCATTATCACCAACAATTTATCACGATTGCTGCCCACCAAAATATCTGCCGGCTTGTTTGCTCACTTGACTTCAATTAAATTTTATTAAAAATAAAAAATGAAAAAGAACCTGGTTTTACTTTTAGGTGAACCAATCTCAATCGTGGCCACCATTTTTATAGGTTGGTGGTCCCTCCCCATCTGCTACGTAGCCAAGATGGTGACTATTGAGTGTGAGAAGTGTACAGCGTTCCATACTTTTTGACCGTTATGAGTACACCATCTGGTACTCATAGTGCAATGCATTTTGCCATTCTTGAAGTCAGTGTGAACTCATTTATGCACTCAAAATAGCAAGTTAAGTACGGAGGAACGCAAATTGAGACAGCATGGAAGTCCATCCAAAGAACTACTACTACAAGAAGGGAACATAAAACCACAACTTGCCATTTATACACTTGACACTCCATGGATTAAAATATAACATGCTAATTAGTTAGCTTCAGAAGTGCTGGTGGGAGGTTTTTGTTACCTTTGGGCACAGCCAGGGTAGCTGTTTACAGTCTTTGTGCTAAAATAAGCTGGCTGTAGCCACATATTTAGCATACAGACAGGAGCGTGGTTTCGATCTTCTCAACTAACTTGGATGAGCCCATTTCCCAAAAAGACTAACCATTCTTTTAATATCAATAAGGTTTTTTAGTAACTTTGTTATTTATTTTGTTACAAATTGATACAGGGCATACAGTATACTGTATTTGCACAACGAAATCCTGACTTCAGGATCCAGTAGCACATTTTTGAGTTATTGCAAATTGAACTGTCCCTGACTGATGACCTGATGGTGCTGACCCACCTACTGAGCCTCCTGCAATAACAACACACTTTATCTATACTCCCTCTGCCATTAATGTTACTTGCATCTGAAAAGGACCAATCAATCACTGTGGCAGTAAAATGTATGCAGAGCAGAAAGACAAGGACATGCAGCTGAAGCTCTGTTCTCATAATATCTTCTGACTTTAATCTGGTCTCTGTCTCCCCTCCTGCTTCCCTTTGTCTCATTTTTCACCTCCCTTTCTGCCCCAACACTCCTCATTTTATTCCTGCTACTACCATGCCTATTTTTCATCTTCTTTCTCTTTCTCTTTACCAAATTCACATACACGTACACAAATCTATGCACTTTTCTTTCTGCGCAACACCTTTGGCACCTCGTTTTCTCCCCTGTCATGTCCCTTCATTTTTTGCATCCTCACTTACTGTGCTCCTGCTTCTCCCCCCACCCCTGCTTTCAAAACCCCAACACACACACACACTCACACTTTTCCCTGTGTCCTCCCTTATAGTCTCAGGCCATGAGGATTGTGCGGACAGTGGGTCAGGCGTTCGATGTGTGTCACCAGCTGACCCTGCAGCAGAAAAGCGATGTCCAGGAGGATGAGGAGGGGAAGGTGGAGGAATTGGAGCCAGTGCCAGGTAACTCACACCTACACACAAGCATACACACAACATTGCATCCATCAATCCAGCACCCTCTCCCTCCCGTCTCAGTCTCTCTCTTTCCCGTTCTCCTTCTGTCACACACACAAACTCAATCTCCTTTCAACTCCTCACACAACAACACACAAACTCCCCAGGACTCCTCTTCCTCTCTGCCTCTTGCATTCTCTCTCTCGCAAACAAAAACCCAGAGTGCCTGCAGAAACAAACAGTGCAACTGAGCTCACCTCTCACAGAAAAGATGTCATTATCCACCACCGCGGATAGCTTTTTTCAGCAGTTTGCCACACTGCAGCTGCAGATTGGTTTTGGTGAGTTGTGCGAGCCATTGATCAAAGATCTTGTGAGAGCTCCTGCCAGCTCTTTGCATGCTGCTGCTCCTGCTGATGTCACTGCCCTTAGATATGTTGCAAACTATAAAGCTTAAAGTAGAAACAGCATGAAAATCTCATATTTATCTGGTCTCTGTGCAGCAAAGAAGAGGTTTGCATTGTCAGAGGAGACCGACCTTGAAGCCACAACAGAGGAGAGCATTGAGTGTGTCTCTTCGTCAGACCTGGAGAAGAGCAAAAAGGACGAGGCCCTCGGTAACGATGGCAAGGTAGCGTAAAGAAGTTGTCCATGATCATTTCAGTGTTGCTCATACAAACCCCCTCTATTGTCTCACTCCATCAGAAACACAGGATGTTTTGGAAATCCTGCGGAGATGAAGCCAACATTTTCATTATCAATGACATTAATTCATAATTTGGTCCAGAAAGTGCCAGAAGATAGTGAAAAATGTCCCCTGCAATTTCCCAAAAGTCAAAACAACTTTTGTACTCTTGTGCGACCAACAGCCTTAAAGACAAAAATGTTCCATTTAAGATGAGATAACAGAAACCTTTTATTGATCACCAGCGCAGAAGTTGGTTTGTTGCAGCAGCACAATGATAGTGGTACAGATAAGTATAGAGGTAAAAGAATAAATAATAGAGGTATATAAAAACTAAAATAAAAAATCTAGAAACACCACAACTAAAGAAAGTAGACGAAAGCAGACAAGAAAGTACATCAAATCCAAAAACAAGTCACTGTGACGAGACAGCTGCTGCGACAGGCCTAGTACCCTTAGGAGGGGCTGAAAGACAGAATATCAAATCCTCTGATTAAAAGTTGGTCCACAATGTGAAATACTACATTTCTGTAGTCTGCTTCTGAACTTTCTAAATTCAAGTTAACTCTTCCAGCCAGACACGACACAAACAAGCTGTTAGATCAATCTCTGCTGAATTTACATATGTTCATTTCCTTCAGAAGAAACATTTGATAAACAGGATGCATTTTTGGCAGAGCATATTTTAGAAAGATTGTGATCCAAAAACTTTAAAATGTCCTGTTGATAAGTAATTCTGGGAGGCTCACAGAGGGTCAGTATGAAAGTTTGGCTTTGTATTAAGATCAGATAATGGGCAACCGCGTCTTAGAGGCTTGTGCGTGAAGAAATGCTCCGTGAAGCTCTCTCCAATATTGATGTGATCATATGGTTTATTAATGAAAACATAGCGAGCTTTTCTAGCGTGGCTCTGCTTATCCTGAGATGTCGATCAAGCGGCTCTGCCATCTGCTATTCCAACCAAGTCTCTGCGGTACTGTCGGCGTTATATCTCAAGAGATGGCAAGGGGTTGATTGGATTGAATTGAATGGATATTACATGTAATTACATGGTTACCTGAAAACAGGGAAATTTGTTTTATTTTGTCACAGAAGAATTTAATATGTCCACATCCCTGTGTGTAATTTGAAGGTCAAGTGACCTTCACAGTCAGGTATTGAGTATATCTGAGACATGACAGATAAGTCATGTCCTTCATGCCTGCTCTTCCCACAGCAGCACTCTATCATAGTTGTGTGTCATAATTCCTGTGGTCGAACCATCTAACAGCAGCCCGTCCAGTCAATCTGTAGATCTTTTATAGATTCCACTGATTGAATCATCATTAAAACACCATCTTCACAATTAGATTGAATGATGCTACTCTTTATTTTGTATTAGACAAGAGATTTAGTTAAGTAAAGTACAGCTTGAGCGATTTATCATGTATTGTGGATCCTTAATCAAAATGCCCCCACCTCTTTAAATTACTTAAAGTTGCTATAATCAATATATTTATATTAACAATGGATCAAATGGCTACATGTATGTGAAAGGAGTCGCTTATAATAACAAACCCACAGACCCTTTCCAGCTCCCCTGACCTCCATAAAGCGTTTTAGCACCTTTAAGATCATATTTTTGGTTTTATGACCCACAATTTTACAGTTTTGGTTCACTCTCACTGCTCTCACAGTGTCGTTTTTGGCATGCAGCTGTTTTCAGCCCAGCGCCAAACAGCAGGCAGACAAACTTAGCGACTAACTGGTGCACAAAGCAGCTAAAGAGCCAGATATTTTTTTATCAGGAATAGGTAGAAATCAAAAACAGAACTAAAAGGAGAGAAACATGACTCCAAATAAATGCTAATGTTTCTAGATGTTAGCAAAATCAACTTTAAAGGTGTGATAATCTGGCAGTTTTGTGTTTACATCTTGTTCTCACTGACCCCACGTAGCCATATTGTATGTGTGTTTCTGTCTAACTTCAACATATTTCAATCTTCAGCTTGTACAATGGCAACAAAAAATAATTTAAGGGTCTAAAATGTCTGTAAATGTCATGCTTTGGTGTCAGCCCCTCAAAATCAAAGACCCATCTCTTCTGTCTACACTCATCACAGTTCACCTGTAATTCAAGTGAAAATCTATCAGAAGCAGGCAGCAACACAAAATACTGCATCAACAGCAGCCTCAATAGATCACCATCAGCTTCCTTATTGACCTTCCTTTGGTGTGAAATAACATTCTTTATTTTATTTAATGTTTTTATTTATACAGCTAATCTCTCCCTTTCTCACCTTAAAGGCTAACTTTACTTCACCCCGTCCATCTGCACAACATACAGCACAAAGAAACCCAGTCTGTGTGCTACTGAAAGTAGTTTTTGAAAAATGTTAGAAATCTCAAGTAGCATTGGACTTGATCCTCCTCATGGTGCTCAGACTAGCAGAGAGAGGCTGTGAGCGTTTAAACCACTTCTTTATGTGTTTCTACACAGGATTGTTGGTTATCCTACCCTATACTTTACTTTAATTTCCATATATTGTACAGCCCATCCACAGCCATATGTACTCTTGCTGTTTGTGTAAGTGGTAATTTTCTTCTTGTTGTTATGTTTTTGCATCTTTGCTGCATTGGGCTCATTGCTGTGGAGGTTTTTCACCATACTGTTCAAGGATGACGTAGCAATCTAGTTCGTTTTAATTTATTTTTGAGGGAACTTGAATTTCTGTGGGTGATGTTTGGTTCAATGTGTTCATGGTAGCTATGAACACACTAGCTACCCACTTCTGATGATTCCAAATAAACCACTTTAGTAGCAGCAAAACAGAGGTTTAGTCGCCATTTTACGTTATGTAACTTTACCTTTTTGATGTAGTGGAGTACAATTTACTGTCATCTCTGTCGCAGGTGTCTGATGACCCACCTCTCCTGCTGAGCTCCCCTGTCCTTGGAGCTTCTCTGTCTGGTCAATCGGCAGCGGAGGGTCCCTGCTCTGATGAGCACCATGTCCAGCTCCTCCAGAAACAACTGCAGCAACAGGAACAACAAGCACTGGCCGCTTCAGCACAGGTACTGATGGCAATTTGTCTCCTTTTGGAACAATGTCTGTGACATATGACATATATACATTATTTCTTTCTTTTTTCTTTGTTCCTGATGAAAATCAGAAACAATGGCAGCATCGGTCAAAAAAGTGTTTACAATAAACTTCTTATCAAAGTAAAAACATTTAGATTACAACACAATTAACACATCCTAAATAAACTACAAGTATATCTGCATAGAACATATAGATCAACAAAATTAAAGGTGCTACCAGCCTGTACACCACAGACTGCTCCATCCTCCTAGTATAATCTCATCATGCAGCTAAACAGAGCAGGTTGTAGCTTCACATTCTATACAGCACACAGCACCCTCTATCCTTAGGCCCTGGAGGTGTTTCGGGGAACTCAGATACAGTAAATTGACCTTCTATTGTTTCCCTCGCTGTCATTTCTTTTGTCACAAGGCAAGCTGAAAAAGTTGAACCATTATAAACTGACGGCATGCATACTCACAAAAGCAAAAGCTGCCACTGTGTTAACATTGAAAACAATGGAGGCGTTGCAAACCCTAGCTGTCTGAAAACACCATAACAGTTTACAGCCATGCTAGTGGGCCTGTGCAGCTGTACTTTTCCTTAATATATCCATGGTACTTAGGCACTGCAAAGCTTTGAGATAAATGCTAACGTCAAAATGCTAACATGCTCACAATGACAATGCTAACATGCTGATGTACAGCAGGTATAATGTTTACCATGTTCACCATCTTAGTTTAGTATGTTAGTATGCTAATATTTGCTAATTTGCACAAACCACAAAATACAACTGAGGCTGACGGGAATTTCTTTAGGTTTGCAGGTATTTGATTATAAAACAAAAACCATATTAGACAAAAATAAAGTTTTTACCTGATGGGGGTGCTACTGGACAGGTCAGAGAATCACCAAGGTTATTACAATTTGTCCTATGGGGCATATGAATATTTGTAGTACATTAATGTCATTCCATCCTACTGTTATTGAGACATTTCACTTAAAACCACAAATGTTAAGTCAGAGCGCTTCATCTTGTGGGAACAATGAATTTCTGTATTAAATTCAAATCCATCCGGTTTTTTGAGATATTTTAGTCTGGACCAAAGTACGAATCATAATCAAGACTAAATTTTAAATTAACAGAATTTTAAGAGCATGAATGTTTGATGAGTGCCTGACAACCAAATGAACAGTTATAACTTCAAGTGGTATTAAAATACACATAAAAAATCCCCTAATTAACATTTTTGGAAAAGTTAATGTTGCTTGACACAAAACTTCCTGAACTCATAATGAAACAAAAACCTGGCAAATTAGTAAAAGAAAAAAAAACAGGAGTCACACTTTCATCTATTCTGGAGAATGATGAGCTATTTCAATTTCCAATCAGTGGTTTGTTTAATAGGATGCAGTGAGGTATTTCAGGTTATTACATTTTCCCCTCTTTTATATCTCTAACCTTTTACATAAACTTTTTCACATTAAATTAAATATGCCTGAGCTGGAGATTCAGGGCCTTTCAAAGTCTGAAGCCAATCTTTTTTGAGGTTTACAATTTCTAGCTCACTTTAGTTAATTTGATTGACAGAAGTGGACACTGTGGAATTTATTAGCAGGTTGTCTCTTAATGACAGAATGGGTTTTAATGAATGGCTGTGTCTAATGAGGAAGAATAAAGTAACCACTGTAAAAAGGAAAGATGTTTGCACACACCGTTTTTTGTCACATGCGCAACTGCGTACATGTTCTTAATGGTGTGTGTGTGTGTGTGTGTTTGTTGGTCTGTTCAGGTCCATGTGCTCCAGGACCAGCTGTCGGTGGAGGTGTGTGCGCGGACTGAAGCACAGGCCAGAGTGCAGAGGCTGCTGCAGCAGAACACCGACCTGCTGCAACACATTTCCCTGCTGGTCAAACAGATTCAGGAACTGGAGCTCAAAGCTGCTGGACAGTTAACATCTAGTGAGTGGAAGTCCGCTCGCTTATCTTGTCGTATCATTCAGCATTCTTTTTCATTTACAATTTATATATTATTATGTTTAGTTGCCTCAAAGTTTACACTATTTCCATGTTTTCTCCTTTACTAATTTCTTTCATAAATGCATCCATTTCTCTCTTCATCTCATTTCCTTTCATCACTTTCTTTCCTTTCCTCCTTCCCATCGTTATGGCTCTTTTTCTCATCCACTTCTGGCACACAATTAATTATCCCATGCCAGCCCTCTCACAGCATTCCGTACTGCTCTCTGCTCTCCCCTCCCTGCATTTAGCCAGCAGCAATATGCTGCTATATCATGAATTATCAAATCCTATCAGCACAGACGTCACCCCACTCCGTATAATCTGCTCTGCTTTGCTCAGACCTCTCTTCTCATGTCTTGCATCTGTTAACATGTGATAACTACCAATTCTCTCTGTGCTTTCTTTCATCTTACATGTCCTTCTTTTGATATTTTTCCTCCGTCCTCAGTGGGCTCTCAGGACAGTCTTCTGGAGATTACTTTTCGCGCCAAGCCCCCCACCACGCTCCATGAACCCCTCACTTCTTCTTCATCTGCGGGCGCTTTAGCAGCTCAGTCCCTGCTTCATATTAGTGATGGTGCCTGGGTCTCCGCCCTCCCCGGGCCCTGCTATCCAGGTACCATGGGCACAGACGCCAGTCCTCTGGGGTTCGGCGGCAGTGGAGTTCGGCTCGAGTGCTTCCGCTTCTCCTCCCGAGGGCCAGACCGCCAGGAGCAGGGCCAGGACGCAGGGGAGACTCCCAACGATGGAGCCCTGGATGAAAGCTCGCTGCTGGGGGAGCAGGTCCTGGGAGCCCTGGAGCTGCTCCGGTTTAGGGAGTCGGGGATCGGATCGGAGTACGAATCGAACACAGATGAGAGCGATGACCGGGACAGCTGGGGGCTGGGGGAGGGAGTGGTGGCTGATGGTGCCGCTCGACTCTTAAACGTGCTGAATGCAGAGAGTCTGCCGGACTGCTTAGGGGATGAGATGGCTGTGTAGTGGTGCTCTTGAAGCTGCACAAGGCAACATTACACTTTACAGCACCACACTAATGGGAAACAGGTGGAGTTTAGAATCTGAAGGACTTTATTACACAGAAATCATGTATTGTGACATCAGAAAACTGCATCGTCTGCAGGCACGAATTATTTGTGGCTGGCTCTGGACAGAGTGCTCACTCACCACTATTCTGAGTAAAGTTATGAATTTTACCATTTAAGTTTTGATTTGATACTTCCTGTGCACTGAGAAAATGTTCCACTTGTATGAGGGGTGGAATAATAACACAGATGCAGAAAGTATATTTCAGTTGATACATTTGACCCTTAGTTGACTTGCTTTTGGCATTAATAATTTCATAAAAACAAATTTTATTTGATTTAATTCAATCAATCTGTTTTATTCACTGACCCGCTGACTGACACGTTGGCCCCTGCATGTTCATTGACAAATTCACCGGATAATAACAAAATAATAAGTTGTAATAATGGTTTCCTACTGAGCCCTAATTGTCCAGAAAGATGTCTTTATCAAATAAATTTAAACAAATCTTATAGTCAGCATCCATGCTAGAGGCTCAGTGAGGCTGAGCTAAATGCTAACGTCAGCATGCTAACATGCATGTATAATGTTTACCATGTACACCATCTTTAGTTCAGCGTGTTAACATGCTAATATTTGTACGTACAGCTGAGGCTGATGGAAATTACATTAGTTTTGCATGCATTTGATAACAAACATATGTATCAGACAAATTGAAATTTTAACTTAAGAGCAAATCATCAAACATTAATCCAATTACACCATGATGAACTTTTTATGCAATTTAAGTTTGTATCACATACACTGGATGTTACTTACTGTAATTTGAAACATACCTTTAGCATTTATTTGTTCCTCAGCTCCATTGCAGCTCAAAAGCCAAAACACATCTTTTTTTTTATTTAAAACAGGTGTTCTTCTAGATATGAATTTGGCACAGCGCAGCTTTATTCCAATAATGGACTGTCAGATAGTATAAACACTGTGGTGCTTCAGGCTCTGTCTCTCTGAAAATGTATGCTGTCTGTTAGTATGTTAGTGTGTCACATACTGTGTGCGTGACAGTTTGGTGATCGTTGTACCTTGCATACGTTTGGTTCCCTGACTTGGTGCCGTCGCCACTCGCTGGGCTTGTTACACTGTGGTTGTGTCTGTGTTTATAGATTTGTGTCATTTTTGCTCTTTTCTCATGAAGATCTATGAAGAAAAGTCCCTTTTGCCAAGGCTGTCTGGATATGCTTACACATTTTGAAAAGTGTGAAAATTGAAACCTTTCTGTGCTTGTTATGACACTTAATCTGTAATTACACATGGGTTTAAAAATGAGCATGTATCTCTCACAACGTTTTTCTCTCTTTTCAATACATTGTATATAGTTTAATTAACATATGAATTAGATACAATACACATCATGATTTTATTCATACTATTCTTCATCTTGTTTTATATTATTGAGGCATATTTTCTGATTAGGTAATGCTGTCGGTGAGGGAAACAGCTCACTGAGTGCAGGTGCTGCTACAATCTTGTCTCTGCTGTTAAAAATGTAGCCACCGCGTACTGTAAGTATAATTGGTTAATGCCGTACTGCAGTAACTATAAACTGCTGCGTCACTGTTACTCCACCCTTCAGATGAATTATTTGGAAAGTCCTGAAGTACTGATTCAGAGAAATACGGAGGCGTATGCAACTTCTGGACTCACTTCATATTCTTCTGGCCAGCTGTCAAACCAGTTCCACCTCGACTGTGAGCCAACACTTTTCAATCGCTGATTTGAGGATGTGTCTTTGAGCTCTTTCCAAAATCGATTAATCTCTTCCTGCCCCTCCTTCTCTCCCTCTTCCTCTCCCTCACTCACCTTCCTCCCCTCTTTTCATACAATCTTGTCAGCTGCATCCATCTATCCGTTTTTATCTGTCAATCTCTCCCATGTCTGTTCACATGAAGTGTACAAAAAATTTAAGTGCACTTAAATCGATGTTTCTCCTTGTGGAATCAGATGCCCTTTCTCAAATGCCCTCTGGTGTCATGATATGTTCATTGCATTTGGTGTGAGTTACTAATTGCTGAAATGTATCCATGGGTGATTTAAACCGAACATAATGATAAGCAGCACCAGTTCCTGGGCTGACCTTTTACAAAGGTTTCCCTTGTCAGTATTTATAATTGGTGGAGAAAGTGGGATGTGGGCATGTGGAAGCTCCTTTGTGAGGGTGACAGCTCTCTATTATTGTTAGAGATACACCAGCTGTGGTCATCTCCCATTAAGCTCACTATGTGTGCAGACAGCAGCGGCTTGATGCAACGCTGCAGATAAGCTAGGGTTTATGAAGAATATCAGCCATTACCCTCCCACATCCAGCCACGACACGCTGCGGCTCCACTAGCACAGCTGCTGCTGACACAGATAGTGGGTGGCTTCTGCTTTCATTTGCCTGATTATAATGGAAAATGGTCTGCAGTGTCATTCGGCTCTCTCCCTCTTATATTCGCGAGGTAAAATGAATTCACAAAACATTTCACTGTACATGCAGTGTGACGTTAATCCCTTCGTTTGATGTTTTTAGGCTAGTGCTGTGGCTCTAGGGATTGAATCCTAATTACTTTGCTCATACCCTGGCTTTTAATTTATCATCACCCACCTGGTCAAAATTTCACAAATTTTAAAAACATTATTTATATATAAAAATATTGTATTGGGTCAAACTTTATAAAGACATTCATGGTTCCCAGACGATGAATCCTACTTACTTTGGTCATCACCAAGCCAATGAAAAATCTCAGCAAATTCTACAACACACTAAAGTAAGACCATAGTAAACATTAAATCTGCTAAACATCAGCATGTTAACATTGTCTGTGAGCATATCGACATTAGCATTTAGCCTAAATCCCCGCTGTTACTTAGTACAGCTTCACAGACCACACACACACAACTTATCTTTGTATCCACGTGCTACATAGTCATTATTCCAATCAAACTTAACAACTGTCTAACTATAATATTAATGCTCTCCTACAGATGTGAGTGTGGGAACCACCAGTTTCGTTTCTGTGTGTCATGTATGTGTGTAGAACCTGAGGCGCCATCATTTATGATGTCTCATGAATCTTTTAGTCTCTCTCACTCATTTCCGGAAGGATAGTTGATACTTTGCTGCTCCGTCATGGTCAACTTTAATAGTGAGAGAGAACAGCCATATGTCATGATGGCAGAATTATTTAACACCCATTAAAGAAATAGTTTCACATTTTGAGAAATAATGCATATTTGCTTTCTTGGCAGATTCCACTCTCATGTCTGTACAGTAAATATGTAATTGAAGCCAGCAACCAGTTAGCTTAGCTTAGCATAAAGACTGGAAACAGGGCAACAGCTAGACTGGCTCTGTCAGAAGGTAATAAAATCCACCTTTTAATACCACTCATGTAATTCTCTTACATGTTGTAACATGGCTCACATAAAGGGCTAGTTTGACATTTTGGGATATGCCTATTTGCATTCTTGGAGAGCTATATGACAAGATCAATATCTTGTCTGTAGCTAAATATGAAGCTACATCCAGCACCAGGTCAGCTAAGCTAAGTACAAATGACTGAGATAAAAATAAACCTTTTTCAGTGTTTAATTCTGTGTTAAATGGGCACTTAAAAGTAATTGAAAACATGATACTGAACATTAACATGATCTGTAAGTGTGTGTAAAACTGTATTGTAAGTTTTGTATGAGAAAGTGTGTACAATACATGCTTTTCCATGCTACCAAACCGTTATGACCATTATATTGATTTATGATAATTAAAACAAGCTTCTGCCTCATTTCTGCTATGAGTATGACTGTGTCCGTTTCTAAATCCCAGCGGTGACTCACCTTGTTTGCATCCAGTGATAGTTTTTTTCTAAAACATCATGTCTCCTTCAGTAATTAGCAGGTTCTCCTCTGCAG
Source organism: Nannoperca australis (assembly GCA_036023655.1). Lineage (NCBI taxonomy): Eukaryota > Metazoa > Chordata > Actinopteri > Centrarchiformes > Percichthyidae > Nannoperca > Nannoperca australis. Next base: position 27,513 of record JAVQJD010086016.1, read on the forward strand.
GAAAATGAATCCCAAGCTGTTTTTGTCAGTAGCTCTTGGTGGAAGCTGCCATATACTGCTGCTCTCAGCTGCCTCTGTGGGCCGTAATTGAAACCATTTGTGGATCAGGTGGAATTCTGGGATTTCGGCCCTACCCCAAACTCCCAAAGTGTGTTATTTTCTCTGTTTCTTTCCTTCAGCCAGAAAGACTGTTACATCAGCCTTCATTTCCTCTCTCTCTCTCTCTCCCTCTCTCTCTTTTCCATTCCCCAAAAAGTCCTTGCGAGGAAGAGGTCAGCGACTCGCAGTGCTGAATGCATCAACTCACAGTAGATGTGGAATATCCCCTGAAACAGATGGTTTCCTAATCAGGAAAGAAGAAATTGCAAAAGTAAGTTAAATCCATATTTTTCTCATATATGGCTATTAATCCCAATGTCCACGTTGACTTTGAAGGAAGTTTGTGTCAGCTCGGCTCAGTATAGAGCATGACATACAGGAAAATACATTATCCAGGATTACAATAAGCTTAGGTACCAAAAAATAGATCTATCTGTACACATTAAGGTGGAAAATTGGGTGATATTTGAGCTTTATTTGCATTTTATTTGTATTATTTTCATAATTAACTCAAAAATATACAGGAAAAAAGTTATTCCACTAGAAGTCAGTGATCATCATGCCAGCTGTCCGGGAATGGAAACTCTTCTGATAAATGCATTACAGACACGGTTTATCACTATTAAATTCAGTGTATAATGTTAATATCTTTCGTGTGCTTATATGAAAAAAAAAAAGTTTACCACAGTAAGACATCACACTGACACAGAACAACATGGTCCCAACAAATGTTTGGTGAACTCACCACGTAAAAGACTAAGAGCAGTTTCTGAACAGTGGTCTAAGTTCTAGTGGAGTATACCAGGGTGTGTCAGAGGTATGAGACCTTCACAGGGCTTTTACAAGGTAAATAAAATGCAGGTACTGTGGGAGAGAGCAAGAATGCTCTGGGTTACAAGGAGGACTGTATGTGCATTTACCACTGTGGACCTCACCAGGGCTTTAGGGATGTTCAACTCGATAGAACAATTTGTAACCTCCTGCTATCTTGAAATGTAACATATATTATATTACATATATTTTAAATGTTTAATTTTAGAATGTTTATCATTTATACATATGTTTTTACTCTTAATCTTATTATTTATTGCATACTTGTCTTTTATCACGACTTCTAGAGAAAGCCACCCCACATTTCAGTACTCCTGTTGTTTGTGTACATGTCAAATAAAACCGTTCAGGTATGAAAAAAAGTGTTATTTTGGGTTACCTTGATGTTTGTGGCAATAAACTCATCTTTTCTGATCTACAGTCTTCTTGAAACTTTAAGGTGTGCAGAGAAGAGATGAAGGTCATGAAGGTTCAACAGATCTCACACCATGTCTTCCTTATCCTGCTGGCTGCCCGCGTGCAATCTCAAGTCAACCCAGGTAATGTAGATACTCATCTTTTACATCCTTCTCTCTCAGAGCAGGTGGGGGTTAATTATCTTGCTCAAGGACACTTTGGTAGAACCTGTTGGTTGTGGCAGGGATCACACGTCAATGCACATGCCAAACAATCATTGATCAAATGAGTTAAATTTTACCTAGGCTATAGGTTTAGTTTTCAGTGTGTGATCAAGACATCAAATATGAGGCAGTCAATGTGGATATGTCATATAGAAGCTTAAAATAACTTCTTTGTATTCCTGAGGGATAAGCATGTTGACAAGATTGAGAAGGAAAGCAACTTTAGGTGGGTGGGCTTAGAATGCAAGTGTGTGTGTGTGTGTGTGTGTGTGTGTGTGTGTGTGTGTGTGTGTGTGTGTGTGTGTGTGTGTGTGTGTGTGTGTGTGTGTGTGTGTTTTTGAAAAAAT
>JAVQJD010086020.1:0-40488 GCA_036023655.1 Nannoperca australis
GTTGTTATCTGGGATGTCCTTGTGTAACCTCGTTTCACAGAAGCACATTAGACTGCATTCCCGACTCTCCGTCCGACTCCGGGCCCCGTTAGCTCCTCCATCTTGTTAGCTAGCGATCTAACGTTGCCCATGACAACGGTGGGGAGACATGGTTTATATTTCTAAATATACAATGAATATGAATACAGTTCTCCAAAAAATAACACAGTTTGAGCTATTAGTTTAAAAGAAAAGATGAATAAACGAATAAAATACATTTAATGAGATGGAGCAAGGAGTGAAATACAGCAGGCATCATAGTTATTTTAGCTGTTGTTTCAAAAACCCTATCAAAGTACAATCCCAGAATTCTTGGCAGTATGGGATTTCCACTGTTTAATTCTGAAGGGACATTTTACTGCTGAATTTGTTTGAATACGAATTACATAATATTATGCAACAGGAAACAGGGGGAGGCCTGTTGGGGACATTAGCATCACAGAAGAAAAACACAACAGATGAGAGAAACAGTGTGATTGCTGAATCAGGACAGACACGTTGAAACTGAAATGCTGACCATCAGTGCTGTTTACAGAGCAGCCACAACAATCTGGCATTTGGGATTTTGTAGAGCAGCAAAGGGGCTTGGTAGAAATTTAGACGACCTATTAGTTCTCTCATACTTAGTCATTAAGACAATGACAACATAATTTTTCAGAGGCCGGTAAATAGCAAATTTCCGCAACACACTCCCAGAACAATCATTGGCTCGCCAGACGTTCATTTAAAAGTGTGAAGTGTTGCATAACATGTATTTTTATATGAGAGCCAGTCTGCCTTGTATACAATATGAAGCATTCCCTTACAAGAAGAGTGTTGAGCATTGATTGCTTTGACATCCTTGAACACAACCTCCCACCTCAATGTATAGGTTATATTTTAACAACATACCATAGTGCTCAGACTAGAAGTGCAGAGCTTGAGTCTGAATTGTGTTTCGCTGTGTGTGTGTGTGTGTGTGTGTGTATGAGACAGAGGGAGAAAGAGAGCGAGACAGCCTTGTTGCCTGTCTCGTGTTGTGATGTAAGTTGCTCAAATGAGTAGTTGTGTTTGAATAGTGGTGAGCAATAGATGGTAGAATGAAAATGAGGGGATGATTTTAGGGGCCCGCAGGAGGACCTGTGAGGTGTTTGTGAGAAAAGCATAAAAAATGTCCGACTGTCTGCTGTGGGTGCGAGGGTGTAATGACAGTGTTACACCAAAGGTTTCTCATTACTGATACAGACATGGCACCAGAGTGTCCTCTGTGAAAACACAGACAGTCGCACATTCAAACAGATCAGATTCAAATGACATAACACAGTAGTGATGCAACCTATTTAACACTTAATGTCTATTGTTGGTCTTTCTTGGAGTCTTCTGCCTTGCAGGAAGTGATGTGGTTCTTAAAGTCCTCATGAAATGGTAGAGACAGAGCGCATTTAAGTCCCACCCACACGGGACAGGAAAACAATGAATTGCTTACCGTTGACTTTGTATTGTGTGAAGGTGCTTCCTTGTAAGTTTTGTATGGGATAAACAACAGAAACATGACTAAAAGCTGCTGTGTGATGGGATGCACTACCAACAGGGTAAAGAACCCAGAACTAACAATTTTATATGCTGCCGAGCTGAAAAACTGAGCTTTAAAGAAAACACAAGTGGATGCAAACGTGAGGCATCAGCAGGAAGAATGGGACAACTGTGTGATCCTGACACTCAGTGTGCCTATGTGTGTATGCAGCAAGCATGTCGTCACTGGTCAGTCAAATATCCAAATGATAATATATCTTTATCTCCTAAGTATTAGCTTCTGAATTGTCCATAGATCATTTTTGTGTCTCTGTCTTTTGGGACATTACATCATCTAAATACACAGTTTACAAATAATTGTAATTCCAGTGATGTCTCTGAGAACATCACCCTCCAGGCGCGTTGTTTTTATAAGTATGGGTTTGCGAGATTCCACTGGTTTTAATATGCACATTCAACAGTTTCAGTAAATTCCTCTTTTCCTATACAACACAAACTGTCATTCCATCTTTGTGTGTGTGTGTGTGTTTGTGTGTGTACATGTGAATGTGTGTGTGTGCGTGCATTGTGCAATATGTCACCGGGCGGTTTAATGGTGTGTGTTACATAATGGGGCCACAGTTTCCTCCCCATTAACAACTGGGGTCTTCTACTGTGCTGCAAGCCAGGCAGAAATTTAACAACTATGCCACCAAACTAGCTAAAAAAGAGCAATATTAAGAATAATGTAAGTCTATTCATTGAAATATTTTCCTCAAACATTGGAGCCATGAATAGTTTGCAACCTTGCACAAGCCAAACACGGCTCTGTTTTCATCTTGAAATGCCAGGAGCTTGAATATTTCTTCTTAACTCATTTGAGTGGCCTTGTAATCTCATTTGAGAAAGGAAAAAAGGGCAACTGTAAGCAGGTTTAAATCTAAGGCTGTATCAAATACAACAGCTGTGTCCGCTGCACTGGCTGTAACTTGAGCTGCAGAGAAGAAAACAGCAACCTTACTTGCAACAACAGCTCTTGTTCTTCTACCGCTCTAACCGGACACAGTAAGGTCATGTAGTGGGCTCAGAACCGGTGAGCAGGCAGCACCATCCTGTCCAAACACAGTGCTGCAATGAAGCATGGGTAATAGATGATTCAGGGGATGATGGAGTGGCGCATGGAGACAACATGTTGGTTGCTCTCCATGGCCTCCCTTTGACCTGAAGCCAATTATTTGTTTTCCACCAGCTCTTCACCATCTGTCCCTTATTCAAAACACACATTCAGTGACAAACAAATGCACACACACACACACACACACACACACACACACACACACACAAACACAAAATCCTGTTATTTAAACAGAACTCACGTGCTTCTTGTGGATGTTCATTTTTAACCTTTGTCTATCTTCCTGGTGAAACCTACAGTAAATTGTTCATCTGTAACACTGTAGAATCTGCTGTACTGTAAATGGAACATGGTAGTCAAAACAATATAAACACCTCATGGAATGGACGATGAAACGCTAAAATAATTCATTTGCAATTACAAACCCTCATTACATTAAAAACCCATTTGGAGATTTGTCACTCATGTATATGTTTTCAAAGTGACATGAGACAATAAAGACATACTAAATCATGTGTGCAGTTGTGTGCGTCCTGCAGATGCTGCAGTTTAAAAAAACTGCAGTATTATTTTACTCAATAAGATGCAATTAAAACATTATTAAAAATATGTACTCCAGCAGTGTACTTGAGTACTTTCTTGAAGTACTTCATTTCCTTGAGTATCTCCCTTTTATGCTACTTAATAGATCTACTCCACCACATTTCAGAAGAAGATTTTAACCCACTAAATAGTGAGTTTATAGAATATGATGCATAGATTAAACTAACAGTCGAAAGTGGTTCAGATTAGTTCTACCTCAACCAGGCGACCAGCTTCTATGTTAAAATGCTGCTCACACAGTAATGCATCAGTTATTATAATCAACGTTGAAAGGGGCTATAATTGCATCCCTGCTGTAGGTGGTCTAAAATCAGGCCCACCTATATTTTTAAGCCTTAATACTGACTTGGAGACCAACTCTCCTGTCACCCCAGATACCTCAGGAAACAGGAGCTTCGGCAGGAGATGAAAGGGGTAGTTCAGTAAGAGAGAGAGAGAGAGAGAGAGAGAGAGAGAGAGAGGTGTTGGGTTGATGTTGATGATACTGGATACTCCTCCTCACACATCCTTTCTCTGTCAGATAAGGTCACAGGTTGAGCCTGAGATGAACCACAGCGGTTCAGTCAGACAGTTTTTATGTCAGTATAACTCTTCATAATATTCTCAGATAACAGATCGAGTTACTTCCACTCCTGTTTTCTGAAAACACAGAAAGTATAAAGACCAAAGTAGAATCTACATAGCCCTACGCCCCCCCATCATTATGACTGTTTTTTTTCCTTAAAATTATGTTTCCCCTGACGTGACTATATTTCTATAATGCTACCCAAAATGTTTCTAAGGTTTCAGCTCTGGCATAAAATCCATTCTAAATTTCAATTGGCAGATATCGCCTGAGCCCAAACGCTGAGCCACAGTACTAGTTCGTTACTGCCACCTAGTGATATTCTAGCTCATTGCAACATGAAGTGCCGGCTAGACCCATCTTCAGAGGCCTGGCCATAATGAAAAGAGCCAAAACTGACTAAATTGATAAGATTTTTCTGCACAGAGCTATGCCTGTTATGTCCCGATGCATATCAGATCTCTTTTCAGTCTCTTTGCAGAGGGTCCTGAACTGCAAATTACATCTCCCTCATAGATCATCTCATGGTAGATCGATGGGTGATCACATCCAGACAGTGGAGGAGACACTTGTTATTTGGCACAGGGGTTGTCCTGCAAGAGGTTAAGGCGGAATGGCAGCGTCCTTTCCGCATGACCGCCTCCACAAGCCTCGGCCTGCAGCGACAATCTGGGACCGAGCGTCACACTTTTTTTTGTCCAGTTATAGCAAACCCTTCTGGGCTTTGTGTTTTCAAGCGCGGGCCGATAAGGTCAATGTCATAAAGGATTTTATGTTTTAGTATGCACAAAGCAAGGCGGCATTACATGACTGCCATGGCCGGTACCATGTCTGCAACGGTAGTGTTTGTAATTTACAACAGCTGGTTTCTGCTCCCACTGCAGGGATCTGAGGGAGCGCATCCACCTCCTCTGTTGCAGCGATGCGCAGCCGTGCCGCATGACTCACATCGGCAGAAATGGCACGGATGTAAACAGGGGGCGGGCTCAGGTAGGCCTAACCTGCACCTGCCCAGCCAATGGGACGCCGCGTTTCCCTGCCACCGCTCCAATCCCGCGGTTGTCATTGGTCCTCCGCCGCGTCGATACGGCGTAGGAGCGAGGCGCAGCTTCGCAATTACACCGCGGAGCGGAGAAGAGGGCGACAAAAAAAAAGATTAATCTGTCAAAGGCGAATTTGTGTACGGGATGAGACCGCTCTGACATTCGGCCGACCATACCGTAAGCCCACCGGCGAGGACAATTCATGCACAGGAATTTGAGATAAAGCCGATGCACCGCCATAGCAGGTGGTGCTTGTATAATCGTCCGGGGTCTTGTCACTTGTCTTCGCTGCCTGAGCTGCCCGTCGTTTCAGCACTGGACAGCGACCGGGACCATCGGACACCGACAACAGGGAATCCTGAGGCGGGGTAGGCTCATGACAACACAGCACTTCAGTGTGTGGTTCTGTCGCTGTGGTGTGCTTTTGGAGGACACTCTTTTCTGGTGTATATCGACGCGTATGTGCAGCGAGCGATGCGTCGCTTTGCTTTTATTAAGCGCGATTCGTGCGTGATGTGCGGAGCCTTGAGCGTTGTTCAGTGTGACTACATGGAGCCCATGGAGCTCCACTCACCAAATGCCCTTGAAACTATAGGCTTCGTGCGGGTCGCTGCGCGTGTTTGTGTGTGTGTGTGTGTGTGTGTGTGTGTGCAAGAGAGGTGGAAGGGGGAGGTTATGGTGGTTGTGGTAAGCAACTGCGCAATTGTCTGTCCCTGTCTGTTCATATCTCTCTTTTCTGCACCACTCGCTCTCTCTCCTCTGCTTCCACAGTCGGTCCGACCCTCGCTTGGCTCGGGGATTGCGCGACTAGATGACTTCACCACATCAACAATCTATCCTGGACTAATATAACAGCGCCACATCCCCCCCACCCCCTCCTCTCTCTCTCTCTCTCTCTCTCTCTCTCTCTATCTCTCTCTCCATTCGCTGATCCCGAGTCCCTCCGTCTAGAGGCACCATGGGAAACCGTGGCATGGAGGACCTGATCCCGCTGGTCAACAAGCTGCAGGATGCCTTCAGCTCCATCGGTCAGGCCTGCAACCTGGACCTGCCGCAGATCGCAGTGGTCGGCGGTCAGAGCGCAGGAAAGAGCTCCGTGCTGGAGAACTTTGTAGGCAGGTAAAAATGACCACCAGAAATAGGATAATCCCTTCTCCCGTTAACCTTGAGGATGACATAAGAGGCCTATGGGGCCAATCTGTCTGTGCAGAGTTCAAACCATTTCTCCCCAGCTTTAAGTCACTGCTGTTGTGCCTTGTGATGAGCAGAGACCTTCAGTTATGTTCCGTGCAGTATATATTTTTTAAACACACAACACTGTCTTGTGGCTAGTAACAGAGGAGGGAAGAGATATTTGGGTTACAGCAGCACCATGGGGATTTCAGCCCAATTGGCTCCTTCACAGTCCTAGAAATATCCAGCACTTTTCAGTTTCCAAGCATCCTTCCAAAGGCATTAATATGCCGGTGACCCTATGAAAAAGATAGTGTCATGTTCTGTGTTGCATAAAATGCAGATTGCAGAGAGACACATCCCTGCATGAAACCATGTTTAATCATCATGCTACTGTACATGCAGCAGTGTCAACTCCCACTCCCAAAAACGCACATGAATATTTATCATCTCGTCCTGGATTCTTTTTGGTCACTCACAGCAAATAAATCGTGATCAGCTGTGTTTCAATTGATATTTTTTCCAGGATGAGGATCAAGCCCTTTTCCGACCTGTTGGTAACATCAATTGCAGTGTTTAAGTAAAAAGACAGAAACATAAGAGCATCCAACTGCCCAATAGTTATATAATTTGCTTTTGTCTGCTGCAGAAGCCTTATTGTCTGTTCAGTAATATGCTATCATTCTGTTTTATAGCGCTGTGTTTCAAAGAGAGGATAATAAGTAAAGGGAATCGCTTAATCTCAGTATTTGCTAACAAATTCAGTCTAAATTGATTCATCAATTGATTCATGAATTGACTTTTATACATAGAAGTCGGTTTGTTCGTTGTGGAGAACACTACTCAGCCTGAAAAACCTGTAACTGTATAAAGTCTCTTGTGAAACTGCAGGGAGCTTTCTAACATTTGAGTAAGCTTGGCTTTAGACTCCAAATGTTTGACAGAAAACTTGCATTATAAACTAGGGGTATTGAGTTTGAAAGATGACAGCAGGGAAGGTCTAATAAAATATGCTTTTGAATTCAATTATGGGAGAGGTAGGATCCAGTGTTTTTGGAGCTTGAGCCATGGTAGGGACTAAAAGTCAGAATGTCTCGGCCTCTGCTGCTTCAATTTGAACCATTCTTTGTTCAGTCTGTCTGTCACAAGTCCCCCAACTTTGTGGAAGTGCAGTACTAAATCACTGGAGTACTTGTTAAACTACCTTTTACAAAGCATTAGTTATTTAGCTTCATTATCTTCAGTGTGACCAAATATTTTATTTCTCACGCAGTTCTAACATAGCCTACATGTGTACAGTTCCAGATGGATGCATTGATTTTGTCCTGTTCCAGTCCTCATTGAGAGTCGTGATGCTGAGTAACGGTCCATCTGTCCAGAACTGGCGTTGCACAGCGCTGAATGGACAAGTAGTGGGCTCGTCTTTTTTTAACTCATCCCACTTGAGGGAGTTCCGTGGGTCGATATGTGTTAATAAGGTTTCTTGGAACAGACCTTTAGCATAGGAGGTAGTGGTGATGGCTGTCAGGTGTGTGGCGTGTTTTCGCGTGTATGCACACACACAAACACACACACACACACACACACACACTAGTGGACACACATTCTCGCACACACACACACACACACACACACAGACAAAATGAGTTGGTGTGGAACCCCTCAGGAAATGGTGACATCATCGTTTTTAAATGTGGAAGCTCCTTGTCAGTAGTGCAACTCTTCATTTTGACTTAGGTCAGATTGTCCTGTAGGGTTGGAGCATTTGGTAGCAGCAGCAGCTGAAAGCTGCAGGAGTTGCTGTGTTTACAAATGGGCCCTATTCCACTCAGACTATATTGAATTTGCCTATAGCATACCAGATGAGTGATATTGAACACTCTAAGTAGCTGGCATGCCATTATGTAGGGTGCAATTATAAGAAATTTGCCTGTCAAGTGTTCAAAGGAAAAAAGGCCTCAAGAGGAAGATATCATTGTGCTACCATGCCTACACTCATTGATAAATGTTTACATTGGCTGTGGTTTGATATGAAGAGTTGTGATTGGCTGTGTTTCCTCAGGGACTTTCTGCCGCGTGGATCTGGTATTGTCACCCGCAGGCCCCTGGTTCTGCAGCTTATCAGCGCAACTGCAGGTGGGCACACACACATTTACACACCCACACAGGCCAGCATTCGCACACACATTGGCCTACGCAGAAATGCAGCCCCCCCTCTCCTGGCATTATGTCCCTCTCATACACATGCAGCACAGCCACCACTAATCTCAGTCATATATTCTTAATTTTCATCCTTTCAGAATGGGCAGAATTTCTCCATTGCAAAGGGAAGAAGTTCACAGACTTCGATGAGGTTCGCCAAGAGATCGAGGCAGAGACGGACCGTGTCACAGGGGCCAACAAAGGCATATCTCCTGTCCCCATCAACCTGCGGGTTTACTCCCCACACGGTACGAAGCCATAACTCAGTGTCCTTCTTTTCACTGTCAACTAATAGCACACAATAACACTTTTGGATCAAAATAGATTCTTACAAGCTGTGAGTCATCATACTCTAACTCTTTGTATTATTAGCTGGCAGAAAATGTTTTTGAAAACTGGATCATTGGAAACAAAGAATATGGTTTTGCTAGCAAGTTAATTACATATATGAATGCATTTCTATGTTGTTGAGGAGTTTAAAGGAGGCAGCTAAACACTGCGTAATGTATTAATGACCAAATGGCATTGGCTAGGTTAGCTAGCGTAATAAGATTTTTTCCAGTCCCAATTAACTACATTAATACGGCTAACTAAGCTAGGTTTATTATATAGATTGTTCCCCTAAAATAAAGTAAAATATTTAAAAGTTAAGTTACAGTTTATTTCTAATTTCTACTCAAAATAGTTTTATTGCTGCAACACAATAGCAATGACTAGTTTGAAACAAGCGAGCAGTTATTAAGAACTTTAATTTAACTGTAACTTATTAATTTACAAATGTACAAATGGCTGGTGAAACCCAATCCTGGTTCCATGATGCATTTTATATACATACAGTATATATACAATATTTATATTCTGATATTTGGGGCTTTTGTGGGTCTATATACAGATCTAATTGTTGTGGACAGGCTGAGAAGTATGCCCAAAATTTCTTTCATAGTATTTCTATTATTTCCTGCTGAAGGCACAGGTTTGGTCAGTTCTTCTTATATTGCATTCCTTCCTTTCTAGTGCTGAACCTGACCCTCATCGACCTGCCGGGGATCACTAAGGTGCCAGTTGGAGACCAGCCTGTGGACATCGAGCAGCAGATCAAGGACATGATCATGCAGTTCATCACCAGAGAGAGCTGCTTGATCCTAGCTGTCACTCCGGCCAACACTGACCTGGCCAACTCTGACGCTCTCAAACTGGCAAAGGACGTGGATCCACAGGGTAAGGGCATGGAAAGGATATTGGGGGTGAAGGATGCCTTTGGGGAGATGTCGAAAGAGGGATGGAAGTAAATGAAACATGGAAAAGGTAACATTGTGGTTAGTGAGACAGACCTGAAATAAGACACTGAATCTCTATGAGCTGCAGGGATGGTGCTCAGTGTCTGACCTTGTCCTCTGACTTCTCTGAATGTGGAAGCAGAATTTCCCCACAGGGATCGATCAAGTGTCACATTATTATTAGTAACGAGGGGCTGAGTAAAGGGGAAAATTGAGGATGAGGATGGCATCAAGAGATAAATGCGTAAGAGAGAAAGGAAAAACGAAATGTGAAAGAGATGTGTGTTATTAAAGAAGCACAGAGGAAACACTGGGAGTGAGATAAAGGAGAAAGGAATCAACTTAATTGAATGCCCAAAGAGTCTGACCTTCAGACAGGAGAGGAGGACACAGGAGAGGAGAGGAGGATGAATTAGCAAGGAACAGGAGGACTTGGGCAAGGTAATCTTGTTGGGGGGGAATAATGATATCAGACAAGGAGAGTGAGGTGAAGAATACAGGAGGAAACAGGGAGAGAAGTGGATGCTAACAGCCAAAGATGCTTGGAAAGGATGAAGTGGCGGTATGAGTAAAGAAGAAGAAAGATAAAGGGGAGAGGAAAGAAACAAAAGAGAGGAAAAGCTGGTTGCAAAGCTGGATTAGGAACTGGGAAAAGTGAGCATCCCAAACAAACCAAACATATTCATATTTCAATGATATAAAACAGAAAAAGCAGAGAACACACATTTAGGAAGATGATACCAGCAAATGTTGCATTTCTGCTAAGACCAGTGACCCACAATCTAAATAGTGCCTTCAAACTCACTTCTTTTCATCCCTTTTCTAGGTCTGAGAACAATCGGAGTAATCACCAAATTGGATTTGATGGATGAGGGCACAGATGCCCGAGACGTACTGGAGAACAAGTTGCTGCCGTTGCGAAGAGGTGCGAGATTCTCTCCCTGTGTTCTTAATCACAGTTTCCAATAACTCTGTCCTTGTTCTATCTTCTCCTGCCTTCCACTGCTGGCTTTTCTGTTTATCTTGCTCATGCTACTGCTGCTTTTGTCCTCTGAGATAACCATCGTTATTCCTCTCAATTTGCGCACTTGTTTATTCCTTCCCAGGTTATATTGGAGTGGTGAACCGCAGTCAGAAGGACATTGATGGGAAGAAAGATATCAAGGCAGCTTTGGAGGCTGAGAGGAAGTTCTTCTTGTCCCACTCATCATACAGGCACATGGCTGAAAAAATGGGCACCCCACGCCTGCAGAGAGTGCTCAATGAGGTGATCATATATTTACTCCCATTGCCTTCCAACAGTGCAGATTACATAATTAATAAGAGGGTGACCTTGTTTTTTTCCTGCTTTCATTGAACGGCACACCAGTGTGAGTGATACTGACAGTCAGGTGGAAAATGCACTCACTCTTTCTAGTTCAGCTCGTAATAATTTATAATTACACTCAGCCAGGCCCTCCACACTTTCTCTGCATTGTTAATGTGTGAATCTTGCATGGTCTTTGAATCCAGTGTAATATACTATCAGTGGGTAAATGGCTCTGTACAGCACTACTTCTATGTGACCTTATTTTGTTTAATTTTGCTGGCTTTGTGTCTCTATAGCAACTGACCAACCACATCCGGGACACCCTGCCAGCTTTCCGCAGCAAGCTGCAGTCCCAGCTGTTGGCTCTGGACAAGGAGGCCGAGGAATACCGGGGATACCGACCTGATGACCCGTCCCGCAAAACCAAGCAGCTGTTGCAGTCAGTGCCCCATTTTCTTACAACACGGCCATTTACATTCGATTTAGTTTATACAAACAAAGTATCGTGCACAAAGTCTCACCACTGAAAATATAATTACTCTCTTCCACGGCACACATTGCTTATCAGCTTATATTTTAGAAATCAGAAGTCACTGTGGTCTTTTATGTCTTATATTTTTCCTGTTGTTGCTGTTGTTTCAGAATGGTGCAGCAGTTTTCTGTGGACTTTGAGAAAAGGATTGAGGGTTCAGGGGATCAGGTGGACACAGTGGAGCTGTCTGGTGGAGCAAAGATCAACCGCATCTTCCATGAGCGTTTCCCCTTTGAACTGGTCAAGGTGAAATGTTGCACATAAAAGAAGATGACACTGAAAAACATAAAAAAGGGGAACAAATCTGCTGGGCTGAAATTATTTAATTCAATTCATATCTCAGGGCACTTTCTCGTATAGAGCAGGTCTAGACCGACTCTTTATATTTACAGAGACCCAACAGTTCCCACCATGAGCAAGCACTAAGCGACAGTGGCTTTTAACAGGCAGAAACCTCAAGCAGAACCAGGCTCTGGGTGGGCATCATCTGCCTCGACTGTATTTGACCTGTTTCAAATACAAATGGCCTTTTCCCTCACATCGGGTGTTATTTTCTTGATATTCATGCAGTCGTCGTGTTTTTAAAATGACTAAGTTCATGCGTCGAGGTCCCCCCCAACACGCCCTCTGAAAACGCTGACCAGATACGAAAAGTAAAGTCTTTAGAAGGTTATTTTATTTGTTTATTTCTGATTTCCATCACACTTTCACACTGTGTCTGTTTCACAATGGACTCAACGATAGCTGTGGCACTGAGTCCTCTGCCTCATTATTTACAGATAGTAACACCCATCTCTGGAAAATTCCTGAAAGAAAGGAAACTGCACAGGGAACAGTTGAAACAATGACACCCCCAGTGGACTTTGTTCTTCTCATTTTAAGACAATTGAATGTTGAAGGCTGAATATAAGACTAAATGACACTTTTTGCTGTCTATTTCCTTCTGTCTTTAGTTTGATCTTTGTCCTGTTTCCTCCTCATCCACACACACACACACACACACACACACACACACACACACACACACACACACACACACATACACACACGCACACACTGTATAATGGCCTCTCTTCAATGATCCTTATATAGCTTCACTATTATCAATGTCATAGTGCAAATTCAGCTTTTTGAACAATTTTCTCTTTCTTTTCTTCCTCTTTCCTGTCATGCTTTTTTCTAATCTTTTACAGTTTTACAGCTCTATTCTCTGTATTCACTGTCTAATCTGCTCCCCTCTGTTCTCCTCAGATGGAGTGTGATGAGAAGGAGATGCGTCGCGAGATCAGCTACGCAATCAAGAACATTCACGGTATCAGGTAGGAGTTTGTCGACCAAAACTAAAGCATGTGATTGCCAAATGTTTTTCATTTTCTACACCCCCTACACATCAGTTTCTTTTCCTCAAAAAGTGAACTATTTCTGTGTGTAAATGCATGTATGAATTTGTTTATTCACAGCCTGAAGACACAAGTTTAAAAAAAAAAACTCATTTGAATTTGGTTTAGCCTAAGAATACTCCACTGGTTTGGATGGGAATTTTTGAACAAGGGAGGAGCATGTCGTCTGTCTTTCTTTCTTTCTCTGTGTTCAGACCCAGCCTCTCAGTGTGTTACTATATTGGTTCAGCAGCGGTTAACCACCACAGCCGGACAAATTGCCACCCAAGCGAGAGAGAAACTGACATTTAAAGAAACACCTCATTTTAGCCTGAATTCCCTCCAAAAACCATAGCAGGTCCAATATCCACCATGACAGTTTTTTCCCCCACATCAATTGTGGGGGAAGGACACTCTTGTAAAGGAGATTCTTAATCTCAATGAGGTTTTCCTGGTTAAATAAAATAAATAAATAAAATGAATGAATGTTTTGGCACTAACAGCTTTATTGCAATAACAGAACCAAAATACAGTTCATAAAATGGATAGTTTCATATCCATTATGATTGGCTGAGCTGCGTTCGAAGCCGTTGTAAAATACATTATAAATATACACCTGTGACCCCATTACATATCACTGCGCCAGAATCTTTTTTCAAAATGTCAGATTTTGTTGTGAGCTTAAGCGGAGGGCTGAGCATGGAGGAGTGGTTGGAAGAGATGGACAGGATAGAGAAGGAAGATAAAAAAAGAAAGGAGACATGCTGAAATAAATAAGAGAGGAATTGAAGAGCTGGAAAAGTCGAGAAACGAAGCTGGGACCATTAAATAGACCATGTGGTCCTTTCGCTGTTTTCAGACCTGGTGTGCCAAGAAAGATCTGGCTATTGATTTAATAATCACCCCAATCGCATGCTTTCCATTGCGTCTGATGTTGCTTGGCAACCATTCTGCTAAATATCACATAAGAACTACATTGCTTCGTGGAAGAATGATTATTTGTTATCAATAAATTATTGCATTTTTTGTTGCTGTTTGTGTTGAACCTTGCCAGGTATACGTAGTAACCATTTTATACAAGCAGTGAGCCACGCGAGGCCTCTAGGGGCTTATTGCTTTATCAAAATCATTGATATATGTCAAACCTAAATTAATATTGCTCAAGTAGATGAAGACCACTTTTCATCACAATTTTCTTCCTCTTGGTGGGTTTCAGGACTGGACTTTTTACCCCAGACATGGCTTTTGAGGCCATTGTGAAGAAACAGGTCATCAAGCTGAAGGGGCCCTGTGTCAAGTGTGTGGACATGGTCATCCAGGAACTGATTAACACCGTGCGCCAGTGCTCCAACAAGGTAACTCGTGCTTGAAGGGAAGGGGGGAGGAAAGAAGGAAGGAGGGAAGGATACTTGATAAAGGATGGATGAATGAAAGAAACTGCAATTGAAACAGGATGAAAAGAGAAACAAATGAAAGACAACCTCACTGTTGAAAAGTTCTGTTTTCAGTTTGTTCCTGAGTTTGGTTTTTATTATTCATTATTCCACATTATGTGGAATGAGTGATGAGCTGCGTGATGTGTTTTCAGCTGGAATGCTTCCCCACGCTGCGTGAGGAAACTGAGAGAATCGTGACTTCTCATATCCGAGACAGAGAGAGTCGGGCCAAGGACCAGGTAACACTCATTACTTTGCAATTATGGACATACTGTATGCCCTTGTTTATCAGGGAAGGCCTGTGACATATACATACACATGCCTAGCCAACACCAGTGGCCAGTTTTTCTTCAAATGGAGAGATCTACATCAAAATCTGTCATTCTAATGTTATAGAATTATAAACAAAGGTACCAGTATTCCTTTAAGAATGAGTTACACTCACTTTATTTGAAATGTTTTGTGTTTTACAGGTTCTGCTGTTGATAGACATCCAGCTCTCTTACATCAACACAAACCACGAAGACTTCATTGGCTTTGCTAAGTAAAGACTCCATCTATTAATTCAGCTCCACCATGACAAATTATTTATTATGAAACATGTCAGGCTGGCAAGAGCAAATGTTTAGAAGATTTCCTTTTACCCCTGTCATGTCCCCCTCTTCTTCTACATGCACAATTTTCTCCCCATCATCCTGCCATCTCTACTTCGTTGTTTCTCCACCGCAGTGCGCAGCAGAGGAGCAGTCAGACTAATAAGAGCCAGAGTTCAGCAGGAAATCAGGTGAGCATTTGTCATTTCTTGTGTGTCACACACAAACAGCAGGAGCACAAGGTCAAGGGAGTTCTGCACAACCACACAGCAGCAGGACGTCTGCTGCAGAGAATCAAAAGAGAGAGATGCTGAAAGGAAAGAGATCTGATCCAAGATACTCTTTTGTTTCAGAGAATCTTTTGCATTGCACAAATTTTATGTTATATACATTTTAGCCTTATGTTTTTTTCATATTTTATTATTATTATTTCATATTTTAGTCACGCATTCTGTATTATGTTTAGTGGGGCACCAGTTGCTTGCTTCTTTGGTTTTATGATTTTATCTCAGTAAAAGAATCACATTGGGTTCTAGTACTTTATGCCACCATCCTCACTGGTGTTGTTGTTGAGACATTTCCCTTTGTTTGAACCCTTCCTGTGTCATCAAGGTGCCACTTTGCATTTCATCCCCATCCCTTAGTGAGAATCTCAGCTGCCCTCTTATGGGTGTCTGTTGGTGAGTATCACTCATTGTGGGTTATGGTTTGCAATGTCATTTGTGCCTGCAGTAACACTTCAGCCCATTGTGTGGTGCTCTCCAGCACCGCTGCACAAGTTGTTTCTTGTCTTCCACTCTAACAGGTTGAGTGGCAAATTGGCTGTGTAGACTCCTGTTGAGCAGAGGCATTTTCTTTAAGAAAAGTCGCACTAGAAAAGTTGCCTTTTACTTAGTGCCACAAGGTTTTCTAAATCCCCCACATTCCTTCCTGTTGCAGGCCTCCTCTCCTCCCGCATCAGGCCTGATTGTAAGAGTTTACTATCTAACCGTTTACTCTCTAACACCTCTCCTCCACCCACCAATGTCCGCAGACTACAAGGGGTTGCCAACTAGACAAATTGAAATAAAAACTTTCCTTTGTTTGGCAAATATTATTTCTAAGACTAAAAGTTTTAGAAATATGATTTCTTTCAGTATCCTGCCATGAATCCAGGAACAAAACAGCCCTCTAATTTGTGCCTATGACAGAAAGGCTTTGTAATGATTTGGGTAACCTCCTTAGTGAGTCTTAGGCGGTGCAAGACTGACAGTAATCTAACCTAATAATCACTTGGCACTGTGCCCACGGGCCTGTTTATGTAGGGCACACCTAACCCAGTTGACACACACACGCTTTATTGTGTGCTTGAAGCACTTAACACAATGGTTACTTAAACAAGCTAACACGGGCCCCTGCTTGTGGCAATGTGAACACAGTTCCTTGAATGAGACTGCTTTGACACACAGTCACATGCTAGGCTCTGAGTGAGTCACGGAGACACAATGACACACCTAACCCAACCTTCACACACATTTCATCGCAATCCATTGATTGATCATTGATTTGTGCTAGCTTTAGCCATGATATGTTGTACGGGTTTGTTGTTTTAGAGGAGAATGATTTGTTTTTTAATCAAAATTATTACGGATGAAGAGCTCCTGTTATCCTCTTGTTTTTCTTGTTAGTTTTTTTGCCTGTAAAGTTTTTATTTTATTTTATGTATTTTTTTATTTATCTATTTGTGACTTTCTGATATTACCATTCCATCAGGTCATTCGCAAAGGCTGGCTGACCATCAATAACATCAGCATCATGAAGGGAGGAGCCAAGGAGTACTGGTTTGTGCTGACTGCTGAGAGCCTATCCTGGTTCAAGGATGATGAGGTGAATTTAGATTTAGATGTGAATATTTTCTATATCAACAATGGATGAAATGACCCTGTAATGTGAAAAGGGTCGCTTCTAATAACAAACCCACAGAAAACTCACCACACTCTGTGGTACCCTTTAGTTTTACAGAGCGTTTTAGCATCTTTTGGCGCATTGTTTTGTGGCTATTCACCACCTGCTCTGCAGAGTAAAGTCAGTAATGTTAGCAGGAGTATTTAGCAGTCAAGAGAGGTATTTCTCTCAGGAGATAGAGGATTTGGGTTGTATGTCTCCTAGGTGGGAGGGAAATTATGGAAATAGTTGAAAATGTGACAAATATTCTTTGTAGAATAAAAAAAAAAAAAGAACAAAACAACAAAGTCAACTAAGACTGGGTGATGGTGGATAAATAACTCAGGTCTCTTGGATGTTTTTTTTAAAAGGCAGAAGTTTATTATTTTTATTTCCATTATCACTGATAATACATCAAAAAGACCAACAACAGCATACTGGATTTTAGTGGAAAGTGCAACATTTGCCTCCACCACTCTGCACCCACAGGATGCAGCATTTGGTCCATCCTGCTGGCTTATTTGGCGGGCTGATGTCTATCTGCCTGTCTGTGCCTGCTGTACAGGTTGGAGGATATTCTGCACAGCAAGTGTAGATAGGCAGACACACTGCAACTCCTTCAGCCAGTTGGTGTTGTTGCTGTGCTGTTGTTTGTTTGTATTTTGGGCCTTGTTTAGTCTCTGGCCCGGGTTCCAAGAAAGATACAGGGAACAGAATTTGTATTTGTGTAAAAAGACAAATTGATAGAGACAATAGTGTTCTCTCCAGCTGTGATTGTAAACTAGATTTTTATACCTGGTTCCACTTTAATGAGGGTCTCTGTTAGCGTTTAGCCTTTGTTGAAGAGTGGATCACCACCATGATGGAGCAGTTTACTGTATGAATTACGTATGTGAGGAGTTTGGCCGTGGTTCTGTCATCGGCTCGTTCTTTCCATTCATCTTTCCCTTTGTCTTCGAGTTTCCCTCCTTCTCTCCCTCTGTCTACTCTCCCCACCTCTTTCCACTGGGAGTTCAGGCATTCGCTTCTTCTTTGCAAATTTGGAACAGTCCCAATCCCGACCAAATGCTCACTTACAAACACCCAAAATATCTGAAAGCATACCCAGCCCTCAGACGGCACATGAGCCGCACAGCATCGGGCCTACGGACTGTCATTTGATACGTTAGTGTGGTAATATAGGAAATTATAGACTCTGCGGTTTCGCCTTGTACATTTCGGTTTTACACTCCATGAACTTTCTATAGTCACATACGCATGCACGTGCATGCGCGCTGGATGCACATACACACATTTGCACACCCTCCTCCCTCTCTTGGTGTGGTTGGCAGTTACTTTGGAACTGCTCGCATTCTTGGCTGGAAAATCATAAGTTTTTAATCCAAACATGGATTGTTTCAGCAGACAGAAACCCCTCTATTAAATATCAATAACCCCCCCCCTTTCTGTTTCTGACCTTCAACTTCATAACCAGCTATCACTTCACTTCAGGATACTGAGACACTGTTTTGACCTTATACAACACATGCAACATGCACTCTTTGACTTTTCGTACTTCCACCACAAACCAACAACACAAGAGCTTACCTAAACCATTTTGGCCACCCACTAAAATAACTTCACTGGAGGTGTCTGACTGTATTTTCATACTCCACTTGATTGATTGGCCCTCGTTCCTTTGGCCTGTGTGAGCGGCCACATTTGCTCCTCCCCCCTTCCAGTGGACCACATCTTCATCCGAGCACCAGGCTAGCAGCCTGCACACTTACTCATTCATGCTATAAATTATGTGAGCTTGCAATTTTGTGAACTTTTGTCATTCTGGCTCAAAATTTCTATTATTTTTTTTACATCTTGGTTTGGTTTTCACAGCATGTTGTCAAATCTGCAGTTAATGTTGAATATTGGTGATGTATGTTTATTCCAAAAATAAGTGAAACAGGAGGGATGAGTGTTAGAAAGCACTTAGGACAAAATACAGATGCATATAGATCACATACAGATTGTAAATAGATAAAAAAAAATAGCAAAGGTGAGAGGAAAGGAACAGATGCAAAAAACACACACGCACACATCTTTGAGACCTGAAATGCCAACAGAGAGACAGAGAGAGTGACACAGAAAGACAGACTGACAGAAGAGGGTCCATGCCCAGTCTAACCAATGTGCAGACTACTGTACACCAGTATGACAATGAACAGGTAGTCTGAACACTGGGTGGACGGAGCCGGAGTTAAGAGCCAGGCCTTGTGCGCTGTTTTTCTGCCATTCCAGATGCTGTTGTCTGTGCCCTCCCTTCGCCCTTCTCCATTTTGGCAGCAACGATCCCGTCTAACGAAAACCCCTCAAAAGTGCGATTCGCCTCCTTGTCCTGCGTTTTTGCAGCCTTCTGGTCTCTGTTGGCGTGTTTGTTTGTTTTGGTAGATGTGTGAGCTCTGGGTCCCCTCGCGGTCCCCTTTGGTCACGCCAGCCATGAAGAGTATCCAGCCTTGACGTGGCATATTCGCTCAGACGACTGGGACAGACTGGCTGCACGTTCAGGGAGGGGATATTACAAAAAAGAGGGAAGGAGAGAGACGGAGGGGGGGAGTGAGTGAGTGAGAAAGGGAGAGGAAGAGAGAGGAAGAGGGAGGGGACCCGTGTGACCATATATGGGCTGTGGTGACCCCTTGGGGAATACAACACAGAAGAGCCTGCAGAGTTTTCTTGTCTTCTCTTTTTTCCTCTCTCCGCATCCTTTTTAATCCTTACCTGCGACCATCTACCGCCACTTTCCGGACCTTCGAACCAGATGTGGGCTTTCTTCTGCAAATCTTTTGCAAATCCACTTTTGTGTTTTTTCTTCTTGGTTTCTCCTCCTCCTCCTTCGCCCTCCGTCTCTTAAAAAGTCTCCCTCCTTCTCTGTGTGCCGCTAAGCACTACCAGATGTTGAGTTTTAACGCCAGGCTGTCATTTAATCTCTCTCCCTTGCTCTCTCTCTCCCTCCTTCTTCTTCTTCTTCTTCCTTAAAAAAAAATCAGGCAGGAAGTGGGCCCCTCAGGAATGGAAAGAAAAAATATTGAAAAAATATAGAGGGGGAGGGATAAAAAAAAAAGAAAGGCAGAGTTGAGAAAGATGGAGGCTAGGATGGTATAAAAATGAAGAGTGGCATTTCTTCAACTTTAGCATCCGTCACAGGCCTTCTTTGAATCTGTCACAGCCGTGCGTGCGCTTCTACCTGAGAACATGAACATTGTGTTAAGCCCTCTCCGGACCCCCAGTGCATACATATATGTGCTTTACCTCAGCCTGGAGAGTTTACCCAGCCTTTAGCTACCAGCTCTCCCCGGCCAAAACGCCCCGTGAAGAACGACTGTGTCTTGACCCACACTGTAATGACTTCCACATGTGCTCTCCTTCTCCCTTTTTCTTTCTCTGTTTCTGCTCCCCCCTTCTCCACCCACTAACCCCCCCACCCCTACATCCCACTCTCATTTCTCCCCCATTCCTCCTCCCTCCTGTCACCCCCGTTCTTTCTCCCACTTTTAAAACCCAATTTCACCTTTCTCTTATGGACATCTTGCACAGTTGTTTGCGCCAAATTTAATTGCATAACGTTTCATTGCATAATAACGGCATTATTCACCAAAGTGCTCATGATCCATACCGTCTGTTTTACTAATTTGCAGGAAAAGGAGAAGAAGTACATGCTCCCTCTGGACAACCTGAAGGTCCGGGATGTGGAGAAGAGCTTCATGTCCAGCAAGCACATATTCTGTATTTTCAATACGGAGTCAAGGTCAGCTGTGGGATCTTACATTTTTAATTTCTCCTTATTTTATTTGCAGCTGACGTCGCTGCAGAAATAACACAACTTCTGACAGCAGTCCCATGCAGTAGATGGAGTTAGAGAGTTCAAGGCCTGTGTGCTGGTGCAGTGGCTGAAATATGTTTTGGATTATGTGCTTTGTACAGTATGTATGCACGAATGCAGGCTGGAACTATTTCCAACAGATCTACAGTTCAGTTTATGATGTTTGTCATGTATAATTTTGTAAAGAATCACGCAATTCGATAAAGTGTGAAGTAACAGAACCATGACAGGAAAATTGCTTACTTGAAGGTCTAATAGTAGATTCATGAAAATATTATGTGGCAAACAAACAATAACACAGTGAATCTGCGTAAAATGTTTGGTATCAGGCCTGAACTGTAATTGGTGCAGAAGTCCTGTAAAAAGTTTTATAGTAATTCCGCTTTTTCATCCATTTGAAGGACTTCTTGGCTCGAAACCTGAAAAAGGGTTAAACTACAAAATATCCCACACGGAGGGAGGCACATGTAATACTGTCAATACTTCCAGATGTCAGTTTTTGTAACAATGAGGAGCTTTGTCTGCATGTTGTTAAATAACTCATCATGCATAGGTTAGTTTGATCATTTTCTTTTGCACTCCTCCTCTTGTTTATTTGGTGGTGTAAAACATTAGCTCTTTTTTTGATACTCCCATGAATGCATGTTCTCCTGTGTCATGGTGTTTAGGAATGTGTACAAGGACAATCGCACCCTGGAGTTGGCCTGTGACTCTCAGGATGATGTGGACAGCTGGAAATCTTCTCTGCTACGTGCCGGGGTTTATCCCGAGAAGACTGTCACGGTTAGCAAACTCATTCGTTCTCCATTCAGTTGGTTTTTTACTCCCCGGGTTCTTAGCTGTGATTCCCTTGATCTGTGATCCTAATGTGTTATTATGTATTTACTTCTCCTCTTTTACATTTTTATTTCCCACCTCCTCCCTATGTTGCTCACCAATAAAGAATAATGAAAATTTCAATTTGACCAATTAGTTTGCCTTAGTTTTCTAACAATAATACTTTAGCAGAGTGCACATGCATCCTGTCTTAAATTATTACATTGGCATACAATGCACCACACATTTTCTGTAAATGTAGGCTTTTCTCATGTTCTCCTTTCTCCCTCTACAGGTTGAGAGTGAGACCACCACCACCGCAGATAACTTCTCCATGGACCCTCAGCTGGAGCGTAAAGTGGAAACCATCCGTAACCTGGTAGACTCCTACATGGCTATTGTCAACAAGTGCATCCGGGATCTTATGCCCAAGACCATCATGCATCTCATGATCAACAATGTAAGAAAAGATTACTCAGATGTTCATTTATATAGGCAGTTTAGACAACTTTCTTTTGTTGTTACTGTATTAAAGTATGAATAAGTGACCATCAGCTGGCCTGTTCTTTTTCTTCTTTTTCACAATGATTTGTTTTCCTGCACTTCCTCTTCCTGCCACTAGGTGAAGGACTTCATCAATGCAGAGTTGCTGGCCCAGCTGTACTCTGCAGGTGACCAGAATTCCCTGATGGACGAGTCCCAGGAGCAGGCCCAGAGGAGGGATGAGGTGCTGAGAACCCACCAGGCCCTGAAGGAGGCCCTGGGCATCATCGGTGACATCTCCACCTCCACCATCACCGTCCCCATGCCTCCGCCTGTTGACACCTCCTGGATGGGAGGAACCAGTGGTGGTCGCAGGTAAAGATAGTAGAATTATGATCATATATATAGATACTGTAACCATTTTAAGGAAAAATGTTATTTCCTAAACCTTACTCAATATGTTGTCCTTTCCTTTCTCCAGGTCTCCTCCACCCAGCCCCACTGCCCCGAGGAGGATGTCTTCAGGCCAGCGCCCAGGTCCGCGAGGGGCCCCGCCACCACCGAACCGCCCTGGACCCCTGGGGCCCTTCAATAACAGTGCTGACAGCCCTCAGGCTCCTAGCCGCCCTAACAGGGCTCCTCCTAGCATTCCCAGGTAAATGCAACCTTCATACAACTTATCTGTTGGGAAGACACTATGCATTTTAATTATGTTATGTTTGATTATTACATATTTTTACATATCACTGAACATATAACAATATTATTGAAAACATCGGTATATATTAAGAGGAAACTAGATGGTAAATATTGAATAAAACAATATGTCTGTATTTGTAATAGAAACTGAACTGCTAAACAAATTGTCTGGAGAATTAGATTGTGTTCTCAAAAAGAGATGCAATCGTCTTTTGCAGTGGCAAATGTTGATGTTTTACACTGGCTCACAATCTTGTTTGTTTGTTTGGTGGTTCAACATTTTTTTGAAAGTTAGATGGGAAGACTCATACCGCTCCTTTGTTTCTACTGTCAATATGAAACTACAGCCTACAGCTTAGCACAAAGACTGGAGAGGGAGAGAAGGTGCTAGAGCACCTCTAAAGCTCAGTAATAACACGTTATATCTTGTTTGTTTAGTCTGTACAAAGAGCAAAGTGTAAATCAACATGTTACAGGCTTTTGGACAGTACCATTTTGTACTTTGAAGACACGTTTAGCACATAGCATCTCTTAAACCTGTGCAAAGACTAATCTCTTCTCTATTATTGTCTTCTTCTCTATTCCCCTTATTTTTCCTCTTCTCTGACACTTCGCCTTACACATTATTAATCATTCTCGACCCAAGCCGGCGGCCCCCGCCATCTCCTACAAGACAAGCCCCACCATAAACATCTAAACGGGTTCCTCATACCCTTATCTCCCTCCCTCATCTGCTCCATCCCTCCTCTCTTAGCCATGGCTCTGCTGTCCTGGTCTCTCCTTAGTGCAGACACTGACGTCTTTGACCCCTTGACCCTCGATTTCCTGCCAGGTGACGATGTCCATATATCTATGTACAGTATGGTACTTGTCTTGTGGTGTATGTGTATGTGTGCTTGTTGCTCGCCTGTGGTCCAGGTTTGCTTAGCAGATCCACTACCCAATTATCAGTCCCTCGAACCCCACAAACCCCTCACCAAGTCAGCCACTACCCCAACTTGCTGCTTTTACATGAAAATACGCTCAGCAGACGTACTGCCCTGCTCATTCCAAAATGCAGCATGGCACATAAGCTGCTTTTATTGCATGGGAGTGTGTGTATGTAGCGTGTGTGTGCGTGTGTTTTGTGTGTATGTATACGGGGGAGGGACTAATTTGCCTATATGTAGGCGGAGTTTGATTTAGTATTGTATTAATTTATTCTATAATGTCCCCCCCCCTCCCAAAGTGTTAATTATCAGCTTAATGTTCTCTTAGGAACAGAAGTTGTATCTTAGTATGTGTGTTTGTACGTGTGTTTGTGGGAGAGTAATTCCGTGTATGTGTGTAAGAGTGTGCGAGGACATGTGTGCATGTGCCGTCTGTCTGCACGTTTGTTGCCGTTTCAGTTGTACTTGTTTTCATGGTCAAAGCTGTTAATGATGAATCATAAAACCCTCGGGGGGTAAATTTAATGTTGGACTTTTGTGAGTTGTTCATGTGTCGTAGTAGCAGCCACACACACATAGCAAGGCTGAGGAGCACCTTCAGTATTCTCTACATGGAAACAGCCTCAATAATGCATTTAACCCTGTCATAGGTGTCCACCTGTGCTGTATCAATGGTCAAGTTGTGACCCTTGCAGCCTTAAGCTCTGAGTCAGATGCTGACTGGTGAGATAGGACTTGCCACTTGAACAAAAAAAAGAATAAATAAATAACATGGCAAAACACAAGTTCCCTCTTGAATGAACAAAGAACATGCATTTACATGTTTCCATTTAGCCTTTTTCTCAGGTTTGAAACATGCAACTCCATGCACATCACAAACCAGCACTCTTTCTCTTTTCTCAACCCTTCTGGTTTCTCTCTCATTTCCTTTACTCTCATTGAAGCTAGGCAGAAAGTCAGCGTCTGCGTCAGAGCTTAAGGTGATATTGTCAACGTTCAAGTGCTTCTCTGTCAGTTTGTTATTGTGTACGTGGGCCTAAAATGTGTTCTCATGTATATAGGTAATGATAAGGAGATACTGTACCTGTGGACTATAAAGACCTCATCAAGGATCCTAGCGCTTTAATCGTTCTCTGTGTCTCTATTCACTAAATGCTCTCTTCTCTCTAATTTAGACTGCCTTACTGGCATGAATTACAATTCTGTATTGCCAAAGCTAAATGTAGAAAGAGAATTGAAACTGAAATTGAAAAAAAAATATGCTGAAGACCGACAATGAAATGGTTCCAGTTGTAGTGATGGGATGGCATTGTTTAGCAGAGGGCAAAATGTTAAACTGGGGAATTGCATCAGTTGTTATTTTCTGTGTCTCTGTATCGCTCCTCAATAAACTTCTTCCTCATAATGTCTGACTTTGTCAACGAAGTCGTTATTGTTCAAATCACCGGGTTCTGGGGACGGTATATATATTTATACAGACCTCTCACTGGAATGCAGCAAAGTAATATGTTGTTCACTAATAGAACGTTATGGATTTCTTGCTTACTTGATATAGACCGAAACTTCATGTATTGTCGTTGGTAAATTTTCTCCCAAGACAATATACAAGACAGTAAAATGTTATTGTACGGTTTACAGTTTACAGTGAAACTGTGGACAACTATGCAGGTCATAAAATAAGCTTTAGTGGTATTATTACCATGTTCAATAGCTAATTACTTGTTCAATCCAAAGACTATGAGAGCAAGAACATGCTATTACAATAATGGTATTTTCTTTTGGTGGGATTTTCTTTTATCCAGAAGAATACTAAATCATTTTCATCATTATGAGGCAATGTTGTATACAGAGGCTTACAACTGAGGATTTTGCTTTGCAGCCTTACTGTATTATAACATTGGCTATTGTTCTGTATGTCATGGTGTATTTGTTGAAAAGTATCAATCAAGTAATAGTAGTAGTAAATCTTCATCTGCATCTACACTGAAACTTACCCGAAATATACTGTGAATGAAAGCTACATAAAGTGGTGCTGCAGTCTAAAAATATATATATATTACACTGAATTCAAAAATGGAATATTTAGAACTTGCAGCTTAAAACTATTGCATATAGCATTCCATCCGTCAATACAAAAAGTAGTAAATATCTTGATTTGTGGAACAGTGCTTCAAACCTTGCACCCTGTGTCATTGGCCTAATTGTGTATGTTGAACCAGACTACTCTTGCCTTGTGGTGAAAATGAATTTCTTCCAAAGCATGAACATAATTAACAGCTACCAGTGTTCACAAGCTAAATGACTGAATGCTGTTTGCTTCCAGCAGCGTCCATAACCATGGAGCAGAGCAAAACCACTGGCTACACAGCTAGAAAAGTTATGAAAATTACTTTGTCAGGGTGTCTGTTTTGTTGTTTCTTGTTTTGTTTTTTAAACATTCTTATTACCAAAATGTAAAGGACTTAATATTCAATTGTATACAGTTGGCATTGCTTCATTATGATGCATGTACTGTTTATGTAGCATACAAGCACACTACATACTATAAACTATGTAATAAATGTGTAAATAAAGTGACATTAAAACAGCCAAATGCTGTTGTCTGCCACTACTAACACAGGTATCAAGCCCTTGACTGCAGATACTGAGTAGATATTCATCTTTTTCTGGTAGATATCTATGATGGTGGTTTTTTTGGTCATGTGTATAGAATACTATACATACTGCATACTGTGGAAGAAAATGAATCTCCTTTCATTAGACCAATGGGATTACTGAGGAGTTAAGTAACCTTTTTCCTGCCAGCCACATGGTGGCAGCAGAGGCCTAGTCGTACATTTATTTCAGTAATTTAACTAATCTGGCATAATGCAATTTTGGCATATTTTAAGTGTTTCCATTTCAGTGGAGCTTAATCAGAAAACAAAACGAAATCAGCTACACTGACTTATTTCACAACAGGAGTGTCAGATGATGATGTGTTTTCCCAGCAGAAGAACAACTCTGCCACCCAGCAGTAGCTTATTTAAACCATATATTTACATTTATAGGTTACTGTATAGTCTGTGGTTGGTAAATGTATATGTAAGTGTATAAATGCGACAAGTTATTCTGCCTATTTAGAAAAACGTCTTTCCCACTTCGAAATTACATTACATTACATTACATTTATGCATTTAGCAGACGCTTTTATCCAAAGCGACTTTCATGTGGGGAGGTGACCGGGGGAGTACGGGGTCAAACACACGACCTGCTGGTTGATAGGCACACAGCTGTACCTCTCAGCCAACACACCTCCATCCAGCCTCCTTCTGTTTTCAAAGCTCAAGAGCTATGATAAGAAAATGGATCATTTTACTTCATAAAGATTGACTGTGTAAATGTAGAAGCCAACACGCAGTGCAAAGAAACCTCTCAATGTCTAAATAGTAATAAAATATAAAAAATATATTTAATAACTAATGAGACTTTTCGATGAGCCAGTGAAGCATCGACACAGACAAAGCTGAATGCAGTTGCTGCCTAGAAACCCGCAGGATCAGGTGGCTCAGTTCACCTGAGTCAGCACCCGAGAGGGAGAGACGGAGTGATGGAAGAGAGAAAAAGCAAAGAGCAGACGGGCGAATAGGAAACAGTGTGAGGTTACACTCTGTACCCTTCTTTTCTACAACAGGAATTATAAATTAACCTCAAACTAAGTTTAGTGACCCACCTGGTTCAGAAATCAGCTTCAATTTGTACTTTTACCAATTACAGATGACATTTTTTTAGATTAAAAGTTTTTTACAGAAACTATGTAGAGATTTAAAACCTCCAGTTTGGTTCAGCATATGGAGAGCAGAGTAAGACACCAAGATGCTTGAAACTATTTGTTCTGCTGAACGTTTAGCCATGTCTTCCTTTGGACTGTGATGTTGTTGTCACATTTCTCTGCAGAAGAAATTGGAGACACCGTTGGCATGAAACCAAACTTCTGCTTGTTGGCCCGCGAGTGCAAACCACAGACAGGACACAATGAATGTGATTTATTCGGGCAGTGTCAGGTGTCCCTGGATAATAAAGGTACTGTTTTGCGCTTCCTCTCTCAGGACATAGTGCTTTTTATTCCTTCCTTTAAAAAAAAAGTATTGTTCTTGTTACTGCAACACACCAGTCACAGAGTTAACTCTGTGAGAGAAAGTTCACAACACATACAGTCCAAACCACAGCAGAAACAGTGGCAGCAGCCCAGCCACAGCTGTAGCCGTAGATGGTAATGACTAGAGTTTATTTGTTGCTGAACTGTCCTGAACTGCATATCTTCGTTGGCATCACCAAATGGGTGATACACACTGTCAGCCTTTCATTAACTCTCATGACTGATTTAGCTTCCATCCATCTACCAGTAACCAATCGTATCAATCTTACAAGCAGTAACTGGTCGTCACTGCGCTTGTATATCAGAAGCAATGCAAGCCAGAGGTGAGAAACTGCAGTTTTCATGTTACAATAAAACATGTTCTCGAACGCTGTTTATGAGAGAGATGAACAACGACGAAGAACTGAACTTCCTTTTTCACCTTTGCACTGTTTCTATGGAACTGCTTGGTGCGAGCCATTTTTCAGTTCCAGTGAAACGGCAGCAATAAGATGTAAAACCAAGCCAAGGCTTCTGATTCATAGTTCTCTTATAAAGTCAAGTTTTCAGAGAAAACGATGCCTGAATTGAAGGTTTTGTCATAAAAGCCCCGGGCTGATTTACTATGTGATGTATGGCGCTCACACTTTGGATGCAGAGAAAACAAAACAGAGAGAAAAGAACTTAAAGAAGGGATGATATAACATACCAAATACTTACGTGCCGACAATAATATTTCATTCAGGCTTCAATATGGAGTATTACAAAAATATAGTGGAGTAAGATGGTTGAACAAAAATACAGTGAAGACAATGAGGTCAGCATGCCAACAGCATTCTCTCTTTCTAAACCCTGAACCCAGATCTGAGCAGTAACAGTGAGGGGTGATTTGAGACCGGAATAGAAAAGGATGGGGCACAATCATGGTAGACGGGGTCAGTCATGTCTGAGTAGGGAAGGATGAGGTTATTCACAGAGGGGAAGGGATGGATGGAGTTGATCATGGTTGGATGGGAGAGATTGGGACCATTCAGATGGGAAGTGAGACATTTTTTTTTTTTTACATATGAAATAAAAAGGGCAGTGCAGGGGCAGCTGTGACATACAGCCATGGGTGAATGACTGATGGTGCAGGACATGTGGTTGAGTGCAGCTGTTGGAGAGTGCACAGCGCTGGTTGCTGGGGCAGTGACAGTACGAGGGGGACAATGGGAGTGAAGTATGGTACTACCTAGGGGAGCAGGGGTCTGGGCCGGGGGCAGCAGGGGGAGGATAAGCAGCTAGCAGGTGCCAATTGTCCTCCCCTGGGCTCCGCTGGGCTTTAACAGGGTCATATTCTGGGCCGACTGAACCCTCACCCTCTTCCATCTGAAGGACACAAGATGCTTAGAGTGAGCCGGCTAGTCAAACAGCTTATCAGTCAGCCAGGTAGACTGTTGGTAGGTCAGACATTGACATAGCAACATGACCAGTGAAGCCAGCCTGTTAACTAACCAATCATACTGGAAACATATCTACAGTCCTTTTGTCTCAAATTAAATCTTGATCAAACGAGCAAACGGTTGACAGGGTGGGAGAGAGAGAGCGGTAACGCCCCGTTACAAATACAGTCTCACATTTCTTTTTACCATTTTAGAAATTTTCCAAAACCAAATAGACATTTACTTTAAGGCAAGTATCAAAAAAATGTACGGTTGATTATTAGAATGTTGATTTTGAGGCGATATTCTTTTGAAATCATCTCATATCATTGAAATGATTCAACATTTCGTAAATCTATGGACTCAATACAAGACTAAAAGACAGCAGATACAGCTGATATGTTTTGCTGCTTATTTACCAACCAGCAGAATAATTAGTCAGTTAGTAAGCAAGCAGTCAGTCAGCGAGGCAGGCCAGGCTGCACTGTAGGGGGCCTGTTCATTTAATTTCTGGCCCTCTCTATACAGTGTGCTGTAAAACACAAATACATACAGTGCAGAGACCAAACCGATGCTGGTCCCTTCTTTAAAGCCCTTCCCAAGTGACTTCACCAACAATCCTCAACACAGCAACAGAATTGAGAGGAAAGTTTTGGCTTACAAAGCGAATAAGAACAGTTGCTTCCTGCCTTTTCCAAAGAAGACTCCAACATGCATCCCAGATCTTATTCCCCTGCGACAGATCTGAACCCCAGTTTAATTGGGACTGGGAGATAATCGTTAACGACTGCTTGAGAAGAGGTCCTTCAGAACATTTAAGTGGGTTGATGAGGTCACCCGAGGAGGGTTTTAATTTCTCACAAAAGCAGTGACAACTGAACACATTGGTGAGGAGGCCGGTGTGCTCGGAAATGGCTGTAAAATTGAGCAACAAATGAGCAGAAAGAGGCTGCAGGCATGAGGAAGATGTCTCGAGGGAAAAGGATCCTTCTAGTGCAGATAAGAGCAAATCTATTAGCATCCAAACCAATTAACCTGCTGCTGAATCTATCAGAGCTACAGAGTAGGCAAACAGCGGAAGACCCAGGAGAGCCCGCTGGGTTCTTTTGTGATTACCTGCCTCTAATCTAATTAGTAAAAAAAAAAAAAAAAAAGGACTCTGGAAGATACTGGAACTCTTCCAACAGAACTGAATAAATTACATTATACAGCACATTAGCATGAATACACGCTCTGATTTTAAACCCAACCCAACAACAAATGACTCAAACTGAGGAAATAGGATCTCTTTTGCATAATATGCTTTGTGCCCTCCCTTACCATACTGCACACAAGTCCACAGCTTGTTTCTGCTCAGTTTGTGGGATGGGACCTGCATTGCCTCGATCATTAGTGACTTGGAATATTCATTCAGTTGCCAGGTTTTTTATTAGACACACAAAGCTCAAACTACTGCAGTCAATCCTACACCTTTCTGAAGGTTACAATGTTCAGTGAGAGGCGTTTCTAGTCTACACTTATTGATAGAAAATGGGGTGACAAAATATGAGGAAAACCTCTCAGTGTAACAATCAACACCTCTCTAACGTTTAAAAGAAAAGTGCGCACTGAAACCTTAGTGAAGGTAAGATTTGCTGTATTGGACTACATTAGTTTTTAGCAATGTGTATATACTGGCGGCTACGTCTAATGTAAACTACTATAAACATAAAATATAAGCTATTATTTTTATAAACAAAGAGTAGCATTTCCCAGCATGCTACAGAACAGATCCATCAGAACTAACATGCCGTATAGCTGGAAGGTACAAGATACACGTGCAGCAAACATTAGCATTGAAAAGACATTTACCATATTTGGGCTGCGACTAACAATTGGTTTCATTATCAATGAGTCTGCCAATCATTTCATTGATTAAATGTTTGGTCTATAAAATGTCAGAAGATGCCCACTACAATGTCCAAGAGCCCAAGGTGAATGTGTTAAAACCACTTGTTTTTAATGACCCCAAAATAATTCGATGAACTATCTTAAAACCATCAAATCCAAATCAAATATTTGGAATGAAACGATTAATTGATTGTCATAACAGTTTCTAATTCATTTTCTGTCTAATTGTGGCACCTTAAAAACCTGATCTTGGGACAGTTATATATAAGCATAATTAAACCTCAAAACAATTGTTTATGTTCACTAGTAAAGACCTCTGCCTCTGTCCAAGATCAAGAATTTATGTTGGTTTTGTTGCCTCACACTATTGTTAGCATTTAGCTTGCAGGCTGTTTATAGTGAAATCTGCTATGACAGCACAAGATCTTCAAATCATCAAGAAGTCTGTCATGCTTCTAACAGGACAGCATCATGCTGCTGTGCAAGGCGGCCGAGCCCAGTCCACGGGTCTGTCATGCAGCTGTAGTGGGGGGTTATCCGTCTTGTTCTGTGGGTCTGCTAAAACCATGCAGGTGGACAACTCTGAGTTAAGGAGGGTGTATCCAGTTTGAGGGTGATTGGCTGGGCATTATGTCGAAAGAACGGACCATGCTGTAGATAAAAAGGGTGGTTTGATGGGCTGCAGCATGCGTCACTTTAACATGAGCGTGGCATGCCAGACTGTAGCTGATGGTCAGGAGGCAGGTCTGACCAGATGCAGGCTGTCACAGTCAAAGCAGTGCTGCATAAAGTACGACAGAGGACACCATCTCTGTCTGACAACACTGCTATCACATTCAAAGGAGTGCAGGGGAAAATAAATCAATGAGGATTCCCAGGTCATGTGACATTCATTCATTCATTGGTTTGTTTATGCGGGGGGGGGGACGACAGTACCATGCTGTAACAGGCAGGAGGGGGTCAACCTCTCACTAAAATGCAACACATGCAGTGGTTGAAATGCTTGAGGTCACGTACTTTTGCATTATCTTCCACCCCACACACCTCCCTAAAATATGCCCCTCCCCCATCCAAATCACAGAGAATGCTGATTGGCTTGTCCAGGGCATGCAGTCACAAAGACACAAAAGAAGCTGTTCCAACATTAGCAGCACACATCTCTGCAGTCAGTGTACTGCCAGTGTTAGAAACAGGCCTCAGTGGGACCAAGTCAAGTTCAGCTCCGGGAGGAAGAACATTTCGGTACTGTATAAATGATCATAACCAGGAGCACTTGTTTCTTAAAGCAATGTTTCTACTTTTACAGGCGTGTCCATTACACGCTGTACATTAGATTTGAACCCTGGTTTTCTTCATCTTAACAGTAACACAAGTAAATGCTTCAGACAGACATTCTGAATACTATCTGATATAAAACCTTTCAAAGCAAGTATATTTGTGACCATACATACTTCATTTTAAGTCTGACATTAGCAAAATAAGTATATGGTAAAAGAAGACCAATTCAATTTCAAGGAACATGTTGAAAAGTTGAAAAGGTATGTGGTACCGATCCAATTCAGTTTTTTTGGGTGAACATACAATCCAAAGAAACATCACTAAATGGTGAAAATGGAGACCTCTAAAAACCTCATCGAGTGGCTTTTAAAAAAATGTGTTATGTGATAATGTAAGACTTCTGCAAAATGTTGCAAGGGAGATGTTTCCTGAAAATAAAATAAAAATAGGTCCTGTGGTGGTTTGTAAAAATGCTAACGTACATAACATACATATCTAACTAATGGAAGTGAAATTCAATTTAAATTTAAAGGAGCAGCATCAATACAGGGAGACACGACAAGCCAGTACAGATGGCTGACTATTTACAAAAATACACAGATCTATTCCAAAAACTACTAATGCAGAAATATTGCTTTGGAATAAAGCACTCCTGGGATACTTGTTTTCTCTGAAGTGATTTGTAGATGCATTTTAAGCCCACGGCTGAATTAGTCTCATCTTCTCTACCTAATTTTGCCCAGCTGGCTCTTGGCTCTGGACAGAGGCTGCAGAGCGATGAAGTCATCACCTATCGCCACCCGGTTGGAATACATCTACACCAGGAGAACACACAGAGAGGACAGGAGGAAGAACACACACACAAAGACACACACAGAGGTTAGACATCAAGCACACTGAACCCACATTCAGAATCTCACTCACGCAGACAAAACGGGACAAAGGTTAGAGCAGAAACAACAAACGCCACATAGGGTTGGAAAAGGCATTTTTTTGCTGAGAAACGAGAGGAGAGTTCTGAAAGGAGGAAAAGTAGAAACATAAATAGTCTCCAGCTGGACAAATCAATACCGTAACAGCGGGAGTATGCTGAGAGGTGACCATGCAAACTGTGCGTGTGTGTGTGTGTGTGTTGGATGCAACCGAACATCATGCTGTTCCTATAAAGGAGTGGGTAAACTCATGACCGCAGAGGCTGAGAAAATAATTAACTATTTAAACAATGTGACAATTTGAATTGCCGTGACATTTTGGTTTATTTTCTCCCTCCAGGCTTTCGTTACAGGAAATATTATTTCCATTTTTGTGATACAAGTAGGACTAAGCATTAAATCTAATATCGCACACGTAAGACAGTTTAAGTGCTGGAATGTGTTCGGCCCTCCCTGTGCCATTTCATTGCTTTTAATGAGTTTTACTTTTGAGCCTGGGCCTGCAGACCTTATAGAAAAACCCAACATGGAAATCAACTGGTATAGTTCGCTTGTAATGATTAGCTAACTGTGAACCAGCTAATGCTAGAAACAAAAGTTTCTAAAGATGCTGCTGCAGCCAACTTTTATTTTTTCACTGCAACATTTGCCTGATGATTGGTTTAATTATGACTTTTTTCCACACCTAATATTGCACAGTCTTGTCTGTCTTCTTTCTCTCATCCTGCCTGCCAGCCTTCTTTCAATCATGATTTCAGCTCGACAAAAAGAATGCAGTCTTGGCTTTGGTCACTAAGCTACAGTTAGCTAAAATAATGCACATTACAATCTGTGAGTAGATGCTACTCACACATCCAAGACAACTCTGGACAACAAAACATCTTCGGTTCCCAGAGCAGGTAAAGTGGCTGCTTAGGAGATGTGCAAGATAGTACAAAAAGGGTTTCACAAAAAACTGTGATGTGAGTACTGCTGTGACCAAAAGTGACTACACTGCACCTTGGAGGCAGGCCAGCAGGGTGCAGGGCAGGTGGAATTCAGGAAAACCTCTGGGAAGTAAACAGATAAATGCTGGAGGAGCCTCTTTAAGTGCCAGACAATTTGGAATAGAACCTGTACTTTTACCAAATAAAGAATAATCCACTTTAGATGAACGGCTGAATTTCTTTACAACGGTTCCCAGACAACGACCTGTAGAACTCTTTCTGCCCCTCCTCCCCATGTTACCTGACTCTTCTGTGTGTTGGTGGGCTGCAGGTGTCGGTAGAAGACCTTCTTCACCACATCAGGAAAGAGGCAAGTTATGATGATGATGATGATGGCAAACCAGGCCGAACCACTGGACAGCAGCTGCACGAATACAAAGTACATGTCCTGGGTGTGGAGGAATGGCCTGCATGGAGTGGAAGAGACACAACGGTTACATGCCTTTTATCAGAGGTGGAAAGCATTGAATAAGTTTGTCTGAAAGTGACAAACGTTTTGGCTAAATTACCATCAGAACCATGGACTGTGTATAAAAATGGACGACATCAGGGCAAAATGGCAGCGTCCGTATTTGGTATATTTGGACATTTCTGTACAGTGGGAGGAAGTGGAGACGCGTCATCCATCTTTATATTCAGTCTATGATCAGAAGTGACTGAGGTAGTATCTTTAGGCTGGGGACATAAAAACAACCATAAAGGAGGGCAGTCAGGCTTGGCCCTCTTCACTGTATATTCAGGTCTCACTGGCAGTTGGAGTCTTGCTCTTTAAATTATTTTTTATACCTTGACGCCACATAATTTAATATCCTGTCAGTCCACAAATATAAATGATGGTCCCGTGTTATCAGGATGGCTCCTACATTCCTGTGAGTTGACCTCACTGGGTAAAGTGGTTAAGATTGATCTGATCAATCCAACAGACTTCCAGATAATCAAAGCTGATTCTAACAAAGCCTCTGGCTTTTTCTGCCAAGTGACAAGATTGGTTAAATCTAGGTAGATCAGCCTGTTTCATCCCAAACATCAGCAATGGTTAAAAAAAAAAAAAGTGTGTGCACAGTTCGTACACCTCTCTTAGTGTCGGTGAATCCCTTGAGATTTGCTCAGAGTGATGACAGTCTTTTGATCTTTTTATCCTTGGATGTAAAAAATAAATTTTCTCTGAGTGTGAAAGCAGTGTCTCGCACAAAAAGATGGACAAATGTGAACTTTATAAGAAGCTCTCCTTACCAAATGATGCCTCCGTAGAAGAGAGAGAAGATGAAGTAGAAGGCAATCGAACCCCACGTCACAAAATGGTTCATCCACGTCCAGAAATGAGTCTCTAAAGCAAGCTGTCATAACACACACACACACAGAGACACACACACACAGGAGGGAGAGGAAAAGAAAGCTAGATGTAAAACACGGACAGGGGCAGGTCAATAAAGTACAGCAATCTACCTTGGTGCTGTAAAAAAGACCTTGAATCCAACCTGTGACAAATACTCTACTCCTGTTAATGACCAGTGACATCATTCTAATACTTCACAACATGTTGTATTTCATATTAGGACAACACAAGCGCGTGCCCTGTGGACCAAAACACGCTACCCAGCTACTCGGCTAAGGAACACAGTAACCGTCATCTTAAAGCTGCATGTTGCCATTCGTGACCTGGAGAGGGAACAAAGACTATATAAAATATATTGCTGACACACGGTCAGCTCAGTCATTTGCCTGCTCAGCTGACACAGACCATGACATGAGAAGACGAAGTTGTGTTTCTGCCCACCTGATTATTTTAAGCCTAATATTCATATATCTTGTTTCTTTGGATGATTTAGATGTTTGGGAAGAGAGCATATGTTCAGTTTTCTAAAATGGCAGCTGCTACAGACGCCAAACACTCCCTAACATTATAACAGAAAGCTATTGTTACTGTGGTAAAGTCATGAGAAATGAGGCATTAAAGGATATGTGGAATGAAAATGATAAAATACTAGCTAATATCATCCTGAAACAACATGCTCCTTTGCTGTGAGATAAGATTTGGTGCAATTTACCTTTAACGTGACAGTGATGACCATGACAGTAAAGACTAGCGTTCCAAATGTCCAGTTTCCAAACATCTATAAAACAGACATACAACTGTAAGTCAAACTGTTAACAGTGTTACATTGTGATGACAAAACACAGACACAGTGGCTGATTACATGCATGGACCCAGTTACTATCAATAAGATCGTTGACCTGTTTAATCAACCTGTTTAAATGCAACTTTTGATACTGTGCCATTTCTTCTGCTTCCTCTCAAGAATGAACTAATAAAGATAATGTTATTCCTCTTTGACTCAGCACTGCAAATAATTCAAATTTGAATCAATGACATTTTGTTGGCATTTCCCTACAGTGAATGATGGATACCAAACACACTAGTCCCAGCTGCTGTATTTGATGTTTACTGATTAAGTTGCTAGGATAATATAATAAGATAAGCTGCTCCAAGTCGAACCACAAATCTGGATAAAAGCTGGGAGTCAGGACAGTGGGACAAGGTGAGCCGTGTTGTGCTTGAGTTATGGAAAGGAGATAAAACTTCTACAAGGCACCGATCTCAGTTAAGTTGAGTGGTATCACAGTGCCAATAATGAGGCCTTGCCCTCCGACTGTGTGAGTACCGTCGGCAGCTCCACCACTTGCTATGAGAATCACTCTTATAGGAGGTTGAGAGTGGGGGTGGGGGGCTGGAGTCTGAACACTGAAAACCAATCGTGAGATAACGAACGCATACACAGAAACACTCAGGGGAGCAGACATGCTGGACCCCTTGCAGGAATACTGTTTCTACTTTATCTATATCTTAATTTAAAAACAAAGTTTTCACCAAAGACTTTTACAAACTCTGCTCTGTGGGGACACTTGGTTGAAAAAAAAAAAAATCAGCTGCCTTTTTATGATCTTCAGATATGGCTTCTTTAACCACCTTCCAGC
The DNA here is from genome assembly GCA_036023655.1 of Nannoperca australis. Lineage (NCBI taxonomy): Eukaryota > Metazoa > Chordata > Actinopteri > Centrarchiformes > Percichthyidae > Nannoperca > Nannoperca australis. Next base: position 37,081 of record JAVQJD010086020.1, read on the forward strand.
CCACTTTTGCTAGAACTTGTGACACTTTTGATAAACCTTGCACCTTGTTCAGGTTTGTCACAATCAAAGTACGAGCTGACTAGAGTGTGGATACCCAACGTTGCGTGTTCGGGTCAGGTTCGATCACATCATACTTGACAAGGGGCTTCCTGTTCAGTGCTGGGGTTTGTTATTTACGTGACATGTGTTGCCTCGCTAAGAATGTAGGATGAAGTTTAGAAAACTATCGAAAACCATGCAGGAAAACTGACGGTACAGATGTATTTTGATTGGTTTCAGCTTACACTGCATCGGGGGTTGGACAAAAAACCCAGAACCTGTCAGGTTCAGGTTCAGGTTCAGGCTCGGTTACTACTCTCACAGACTCGGGTCAGGTTCAGAACTATGCGGCCCTAGCTTCACTCTAGAATCAACTTATTATAATTATTCTAAGTAGAAGAATTAATCCATAATCAAGTTAGCGGACGCAGCAGAGTGAGAAGCAAATTCTATGCAACTTTTGGCCTATGAGACATTTCTACACTATATAACTGCGCACAGTGAGCACACATTTGAAGCTTGTGTATTGTGTTGTGTAACTGTGTGCTGATGTTTTTTTCTATGGTTACGGTCTGTAAGTGTGTTTTAGAAAATAAATGAAAACTGGATTAATCGTTTTTCAACAGAGGGTTACTAATATTGTTTTCGAGCAGGAGACACTGAATGCACTATTGACTTCAAGAGAAAATGAAGGAACCAAAAGTGTTTACAATTTATCATCAGGGCTCAATGAGCCACTGTGCGCTTTATAACTGCCATTATACTGCTGATTTTGATGTTTAAAAGAGGAAAACAATACTATAAACTATAGAGCATATGTATTAAAACTTATCATAATTAGTGAGACAAAAACACTGAGGAATCATCCTGATAGTCCTCTCATTAACCCCCCGAGAAGACATGCATTCAACTGTAGAGCAGACTCTTACCAGCTGCCTGTTAGCTCGCAAGATCTGAAGACATGCACAGCGTGAAGGCAGAAGAGAAAAGAGAGTAATCAACAAAAGATAGGAGGAAAAGACAAGCCAGCAATAGCAGTGAGTGCTTTCTGAAATACCAAACTTCAAACAAAGAGACAGAGACGGAAAGATATGCAGCAGGAAAGAAAAGAGAAGGAAAGAGATTTAGTGAAGGACCAGAGACACAGAAGATATGATAAGAAGAAAAGGTAAAAATACTACAACTTATTCATTAATAAGTGAATGACATACATGCTGGCACAGTAATGGAGATAAACAGACAGTTAAACAAAATGACAGAATGAGGATGAGATGAAAAAAAAAAAAGATTAATGAAGGAGTGACTGAAGAAAGACCAGCAGACAACCAGCCCCATCAATTAGAAGACCTCATCATTACATGGACACACATTCACTGTCCTGCTTTTCTAACGTACTATTCATTTCCTAAAGCAACATTTTCCTAATATGGAAAATCCTCTTGACAGACCAGTTTCTTTTCTAGGGATTCTACTATTCTAGAGTATAAACATGCAGTACATCACACCCACACACACACACACACAGCCAAGAAGGCACCTGTCCATTGCCCATAAGCGAGGTGTCTTCTCCCATCAGTATGTAGGAACCGAAGAAGAAGACAAAGGCGTGACAGAAGCCCAACAGGGTCCAATACAGGAACGTCCGGAAGGACAGCAAAGAGTTCTTGCTGATGTCCCTGAAGGACACAAAAATTTATATACCATGAAACATAATCAAGTTACTTACCAAAATGTTTTGTTTATGAATTTATAGCAGATTTTTTAAATATATGAAAACTGTCCAAAGCAGCTTCCCACTAACAGTGAATTTATAATTTATAGTGTGCACCTGCAGAGCACATGTCAACTTACCTGTACAGGCCAGGTTTATTCTGCAGTACGTGTGGATGGACCAGCTGTTCAAACAGACTGTACACCAGGATGGGCAGCGAGGTGAAGCAGATGTTGTACAGCGTCAGATAAACACTGTCATACAGAGTCTGGGATGGACAGAGACAGCATTTCACTTAACACCCACCTATTAGCTTAAGTTGATACACCTGACTCACCAAACCTAACTTAAACAAAACGGGCCGAGAGCTTTATCTGTCAGAAGAAAATGGAAGTAAACTGGTGTGACATGAGACCATGTTATACTGCATTATTAGTTGTCTTGTAATTTTCTGTTTAATTGCTCTTGTATGGTTTCTGTTTTTATGTATCACTCTGTTTCTATGCTGCTTAAATATTTGAGGAGTTTAAAAGGTAAAATGTGTGATCCATAGTTTAAATGTTACAGCAGCTTTGAATGACTCCAAGCATTAAATACAAATCATGACTAAATCTCAATGAAGTTCTTGTCTGTTGATCTTTTTGAAACCAAGAGTTTTGGAAAGAAACATTCAGTACATTTCAGAATGCATTCTGTGAGGTGAGTGAAATCTGTGTAACATTGAAACCACAAAACAACAAATCTACAATGACATATGAGAGTGGAGAGATGAAGAGACTTACTTGTTGTGAAAACAGACAGAAGAACTGGTATAAAAACTGGGGCGTGATAAAACACACATTCTAGAAAAGATAGAGTGAAGGGAAGAAACATTAAAAACATTGCAGTGAAAGCAGACATGGCCAAACACAGATGTAAAATCCATTTTCCATCTTATTTAATGTATTTCATAATTGGAATCATGGAGATTCCAAAAAGTCAGAAGCTCAAAATAAGTAAAGTGATAAGTATAGTGTATCACTAAAAACCCGTTGAGCTAAAGACTTATTCTGCATTGAAATAAAGACGAGTCAGCTATTAAAAGCTTGTGCAGATAAAGTGTAAAAAAATAAACTTTAAAAAAGTGTTCTCAGTTCAATCATAGCCAAGTCTCTTACCTTGTAGAAAAAGTACTGTACAAGCGTAGCTATTCGAATGTAGTAGAAGTGACCGTGGACCAGCAGTAGTTTAGCCAGGAACTTAAACCTGGCAATTGCATAGTCACTGTTTCTCACAGCCTGACGACCCTCCTTCCCCATGATACCTGGAGACGGAGACACACACACACACGCTGGAGGACACACTGGAGAATACAATTTAAGACTTACTGAGAGACCATATTGTGTGTGTGTGTGTGTGTGTGTGTGTGTTGGTGATGGTGTGTTTACCTATGCCCACGTGAGCTTCCTGTATCATACTGACATCATTGGCTCCATCCCCAATAGCTAGGGTGATGGGTTTCTCTGGGGATGTTTTTAAAAGACGCACCACCTGGACAGAACAAAGTCACAATGACATCAGTGCTGAGTACGTTTTCTGAAGATCCATCAGATGAACACACCATGTTCAAAATACATATATATATACATGTATATATATGTATGTATGTATATATATAT
>JAVQJD010086034.1:0-11654 GCA_036023655.1 Nannoperca australis
TATTTGCTGTCGATAAATGAGATGATTAATCAATTAATCCTTTCAGCTTTATTTTAGTCAAGTTGTCAGACAGAAGTAAAACCAGATTCTCAAAATAGTTTGGTGTGTAGAGATGCAAAACCCCAGACATATAAAGTATGTAACACTAGAGCTTGCATTTATCATTATCTTTGTCATTACCATGTCAAGAAATTAGTCAGAGACACACACACATACACGTGTGACTGTGCAACATGAGACACAGCCTTTGTCTGTCCATATAAAGATACTGTCCCACAAGCTGTATAAATCTCTCTGACTCCTTACATGTCAAATGTAATCGGACAACAAGCGCTGAGTCAAATTTGCATTTGACTCAATTCTTTGCTCAGTTCACTCTTTCCTCCCCAAAATATAAAGTCAGTCAGTTTTGTTTTTTGGGGGGCGGCGGGAACTGCTGTGACTTAAATGTTTCAGTTAGAAAGAAGACAATGTAATGTCAAATAGCAAAAGAAGCAGATTCATATTGTTCATGGCATTACACGTAATCCTGTTGGGCCTAAGCTACAGTGGTGTATTCAGCAGTGACATTTAAACAAATCTCTATCTGATGTCTGGCATGAGGCATGAATGTCACATCAGCCTCCAACTCTGTCCACACAGCAGGAGAAAGCATTGAAATATCCAACAAAAGGGAAATGAATGATATAATAAACATGAGACAGGAGCCTTTGTCACAGGGTTGGTCTAGTGAACTACATTTTTAAAGAAATATGTTCCTCTGTTGTCATTTTTTTCCAGTAAGTGTCATTCTGATATACACTCCTCCTGTGTAGTTGTCCTTATGTGACTGAGTAGTGCTTTATTACATCTGACAGCCATTCAAGGTGTTTAGCTTCTGAAGCGTCACTTTAACCCCCTGCGGTATTATTTAACCTTTTAGTATGGGACATTCGGTCAGTGATGCACAGTAGAGTAGCAGTATTGTAACGTTTGATGAAAAGGGTTGGGAATGTGCCTTAAAGCTTCTGTGCACCTTTTGCACCAGTATGCAGACAACTGAAAGAAATAAACAGCTGTGACATTTAATGACTGTATGTATATTCATATATATATTTTTCACACGTTTGTTTTTTTCAGTGAGATACCATTCTGGGAGCTGACCTTTACAAGCAGATCTTTTCTCTATAAGCAGGTCTGTTCCTCTTATTGTCCTCAATTACTCTGAGATCTGTAAATGAGTGTATGTGTTGCTGTTCAGCGTAAGTAAGTAGCGTCATCTGCTGGTGATGACAGAAAATAAGGATTATATCAACGTCCTTAAGTGTAAAGGGGCCATTAAAAATGTACGAGATGAAGACAGTTCTCTTGTGATATTTTTTTGTAATATTAATGTAAAGAGTGATGTAATCCAGGTGCGGAGGATGACAGGGGCTCTGGTGGCGGTAGGCCAGGGGCGGCTCTCAGTGCCCCAGCTGAAGGAGATATTGGAGGCTCGGGACTCTCTGGCCTACCCAAAGGGCCTGACTGCTCCGGCCCACGGCCTCTTCCTCACCAGGGTGGACTACAGAGAGGCAGGTGAGGAGTAAGATACCTTTCACCTATCTGCCCTTTCCTAAATGTAGCAATACTCATAGCAGGTTGAGTAAAAACAAAAACATTTAGTATATAATGAAGTGAGGAGACACCTTTTGCCACCAGAGATGAATGGGACCTCATCATAAATCTGCAGTGATTGATGAGAAAGAAAAGGCACAAAAAGAAATACTATAAATACTATGATTGTGAGAACCAATAGTCCAAAACCCAAAGATATTCAGATTGAATAAAATAGAAAAGGCAGCAATCCCCATTTTTGAGAAGCTGTTTATTGCGCTATTTCAGAGTGAGTCCTTCTTCGTGTGTAGCTCTTTCTTCATTAGAATGTTTCTGATTTATTTCCTCTTCTTTGCCTCAGACTTGCAGTTTTCAGGACAAACGGAGGAGGAAACTCAAGAGGATTAATTCTACTTAATTCAGTCATGTTTATATACTGTATTTCCATACTACTGTATGCAATGATCATATTAAAGTTTTGTATTTATATGTATATTGTTCTCACGACAGCTTCACTTTGAGTCTGTTTTTAACAAATCTTTTTCCACATACAGATGAACATCTACATGTTCTTTTAATTCAACATATCAAGAATACATAACTGTCCGTGAACACAGTTCAGCTACAGAATACCACACACCTTGAACCTATCATTGTCTACACATGACCATCAGGTTACAACAGACAACTTGCTTTAAGCCTAGATGGGCAGTATTATTCCTCTGTATACATGTATGAACTGGGTTTTGGTAGGTTCTGACAATTATCAAACACGGTATACAACATGTGGAGAAGAGTGTTGCGTTCTACAGCCAAAACAGTTTTGTGTGTCCATGGCTCTCATACAGTGGTATTACATTATGGATCAAAGTGCACACTCTCATTGATAATATATACATCCAAATGTCCAAATAAAACTGCATACACAGCTTCTTACCCAAAAGTCTTTAGCACTCTCACTTGCGTCTCATTTGGCTGCATCTGCTCTCGGAGTGATTTTCAGCAAGTTGTCTGTAAACAGTTCATTAAAACCAGACTACCACCAGCAGTCTTCTCAGTGCCTGTGGGAGCCGGATGAGGTTTGTACAAGGTTCAGACTGACCAATCGCTGCCCTTAATGTTCCAGCGCATTCATCAAATACACCAGACAGCACACAGTTTCCATAATTTTGTACAGCTACCTTCTGATGGAAGGTTAACTGATTTTAGGCTCACCACATTCGAGGTGCTGCATCTGTCAAAATTGAACCTCGAGGAATGTTTTTGCACTTCTTAGAAGCGACGACCTGTAAATTATTCAGTCACGCTATTTCTTTAATCTAAAATTTTTAAAATATGTACATGTTTTCTATCCATGTTGGAGCAACATAGTAAATCTGATTGGCATAGGTCCTCAAGTCAATTCAGCATTTGGTTTAAAGAAGATAATTCACACATCCTAAAGGCGGCCATAATTCAATGTATATTCAAAATTTCAAGTGTTAGCCAGAATATTAAGCCCGATGTCTTAGAATATCAATAACAAAATCCTATGTATATATATATATATATATATAATGCACTTGAGGAATTGCGTTTACTTTTTTTTAAACTCACAATCCTTAACAGCACAGCCTGGGTGAAGAATGTAGCTGAGCACGCTTAAGTCAAACTGGAGAACCTGATTGTAAAGATTGTGTGGGAGAGTGAGACACAACAGGAAACTGATCACATCAGACCTTAATGGCCACATTTTGTGTTAAAATTTGTTTTTACGAGACAGATAAAGGAAAAAGACGTATAATGATTAATGCTCTGCAATGGCACCGAGCCCGTCCTGATAGCGGCCGTAATAGTTTTTAAAATGATATGAATAACATCAGTGTGGTGAGATGTGTGGCTGGCTGACGACTGATTACTGGATAAACAGAAATATCTAAATGTACATGACTTTGAGTTAGTAGTGTATTATCACTCTAGGCAGCCTTTTGTGACTACACACCCTGATGCTAAAACTGAGGTTATATCGGGATTCATTTCTATCATGTGAATACAGGTTGATAGTATTTGACAATAGGTATCAGTAGTTTGCATAGACCCTTGAAACTCAACCATCACCATCTCAATAACATAATCTTAATGATTAAAACTACCGCTCGGAGCAGCATACCCAACTTCACCCTTTGTACTGTGTTTTGGTCAATACAAAGCACAATAAGAGCTGTAATGGTCTACATGATAGTTACATTCAATTATACATTGTTCCTTTCAAAATTAAAAACTTTGTGGCACATAAAATAGTTGCTTGTATGCTTTTTGTGAATCTCTATAGAAGAGCTTATATCATGCCACCACTACAGCCAACACCAAAAAGCGTTTTTTTAAATCCACGTGTGTTCAGTAAAACAGAATCGACTATGGCTGCTTTTGCAGCATCACGACACACAGCGATAAACTCATAGACTTTATTCAAAGAGGTACAAAGAGTGAAATGGGGTATGTTCCAGAGACTTACAAAAGACTCGTCTGAGAGGAGACATATCCACGTGTAAACATATGTTTGTGGTTGTTATTTTCTCCGACGGCTAAAAAAATAAAAGCATAAAACACTGTAGGAGCATACAGTCCTTGGAGAGAGAAGAGGGGCTAGGGAAGTTGGGTCGGCGTCCTTCATGCGATAAACGCCAATCTCTTTAGCTGGCGATTTTCTCAATTTCATCCAGATCATCTGTGTCTAGTTTTTCAATTTTCTTACCTGGAGGAGAAACCACAGGACATGGTGGGGTTCATTTAGAGGTTTGACATATGGCGGATCACTGAAAGCCACCATCTTCCTAAATGTAGTACGTTTTTCTTTAAACAATTATTAAACAAATTCAAGTGCGTGTAGCAGACTTACTGAAATGCTCCTGGATCCTGTTGAGGATGTTCATGCTCATCCTGCTGTCCACCATGTTGATGGCCAGTCCCCTTTTGCCAAATCGACCTGTGCGGCCAATCCTGTGCAGGTATGTCTCGTTGTCTGGGTTACCATCCTTGTCTACTGGCAAGTCAAAGTTGATCACCACAGAAACCTGCTCGACATCAATACCTGAATGTGTAAGACAAGCGGAGAGAAAGATCAAATGTTACAAGAAAAACAACGTACAGTATTTCACTTTCGTACATAAACCCAAAGCATATTTAATTCAGCTGTCAAATGCATTTAATACATTTTTTAAAAGAATATTAATAGAATATGTATTATTAGGTGCATTTGTAATGAGATTTGTCTCTAGTAACTGATGACATGATGTTGATTTTGCACTCGGTTCTTACCTCGAGCACAAACGTTTGTGGTGACCAGGACCTTCTCCTTGCCATCTCTGAAGCGGTCGATGACGGCGGCCCTCTGCTCCACCTGCATCTCTCCACTGAGCAGCGCCACCTGGTGGCCCTCTCTGGACAGCTCCCCTGCCAGCCAGCCTGCAGTCTTCCTTGTCTGGATCACATACAGGAAAACCTGCTGTCACTACTTCGCCTGCAAACTAGGTGCTCATGTAACAATGGACCAAATGTCGAAACACAACACTAGCTGCTTTACAGAAAGCGTTTGAGTGTTAACACATTAACGCCATGAAGGCCCGTGCAGAATGCGTTGGTGAAATACACACAGCACAGTAATCCAGCGAGTCGGCTTGTGTTGCAAGTTATCTTCTCACATGTGGTCGTCACAGAGAAAAAGCATCCCAACAAAATCAGCAGGTTTGCTGGGCATTCTGATTGAGTCACGGAAGACAAACTTGTAGTTATGTGTATTTCTTTACTCAAAAAAATGGGGCTCCAAGTGAGAATCATAGTTTTAATACAGATGATGTTTGTACTTATGAACTGAATGAACTCACATGGCAAAAGATCATGGCCTGGGCGATGGTGATGGCTCCGTAGATGTTACAGAGGGCTTGGAACTTCTCTTCCCGGCTGTTGCACAACACATAGTACTGCTTGATGGTATCCAGCGTCTCCTCCTCTCTCTTCAGCTTGATGATGTTGGGGTCGGGCACAATGCGCTGGGCAAAGTTCCACACTGTCTCTTCAAACGTGGCTGAGAACAGCAACATCTGGCAGTTTTTAGGCAGCATCCTGTGTGGCAGAGAAGAGAGGAGTTAACGATCTTGTGGATTTAAAATTTGGGGATGTATATTGTAGAAACTCTGCTGGAGAAAGTCCAATAACCAACTGTGCTTAGATTGTTTCTCTTCAATGTTGGCGTTTATTCTGACCTCTGAATGCGGATGCTCTGGTCCTGGTGGCCCTGTGTGGCGATCATGACGTCGGCCTCGTCCAGCACAAACACCTTAATCTTCTTGGGGTCTATGAACTTGAATTTACCGCACCAGTCCAGCATGGTGCCGGGTGTCCCGATAACTATCTGTTCCTGCAGCTTCATGCCCCGCTGCACTGGAACGTTCACAAGAAACAAGCGCTCATCAACGCACAGAGCCATTTCTCAGCTGCATTTATGTTTTCATCTACAAGAACAATCCAAATAACGGACTAAATGCAATTAGAAAATATTTTAATTTTTACATTATAGAAGTAACATTGAAGAGAGTAAAGAAGCCTTACATTTATTTCCTCTGATGGCGTAGACTAATCTGACCTCAGGATAGTGTTTGCCCATCTGCTCGATTACCTTGCCGGTCTGAAGTGCCAGTTCATACGTGGGTGACACACACAGGCACTGATGGAGAGAAATGTATGAACTTGAAAATACTCTCATAATTCAGAAGGATCATTTTGTGAGAGACAGGTAGGATTTCTCACCAGATGCCCACTTTAAGACTCAAGATTTCAATTGGAGATCTTCTAGAACAGTGACGGAAGTTAAAACCAACCTGGGGATACTTGTTGTTGGGATCTACATGACTTAGCATGGCCAGGACAAAGGCAGCTGTCTTCCCTGTTCCTGACTGCGACTGGGCGATCAGATTCTGTGGACTAGAAACAAGGAATAAAATCACAGGCAAAGTTGGTAAAATAGTTTCTGGTTGTGTTCATTAGTACCTGGTGCAAGGGGCCAATAGTTTAATTTGACATTTAAGAGATTTCAGTGAGCTTTAAGAAATGATGCTTTGCTAAAAGGAGTCCACAACATTTATGTACAGCGCAAAGTATACTCACGGTTCGGCCAGCATCATGGGTAAGGCAGTCTCCTGGATTTTGGATGGCCGGTTGAAACCCATGCCGTACACGCCCTGAAGCAGCTGTGGTTTACTGCACACAGAAGAAAATAGTCAAAGATCTTTACAAACGTGTTTCACAGATCTTTCTGAAAGCACCTCGTCACTTTGTTTATGTATATACTTTGCAGACACATGCCTTAAAAGATCTACCAATAAATGGACAAACAGAAGGAACACATTACATACTTTCTGAATGCATGTGTGTTAACACACAGCATGATTGATAACTGATTAATAATTAATATCTGATGCCCCAAAATACCGTAGGCCACAAATGAGAAGAATAGAGAAATAGAGGATTCACTCACAGTCGCAATTCCTCAAAGGACTTGACGGAGTAAAGTGGAGAGTTGGGATCCTTTTGAAGAACTTCCACTTGATTAGTGTTATTGACGAGATTATTCCGGATCAGCTTGTTCAACAATGACTGTGCCGCCTTGTCATCTGGGGGGGGGGGAAACTAAACTATTAATATTGCAATGGCAACAACCCAAGAGACAACCAAGCACATCAAAGACAGACTATTAAGAATGATAGACAGCTTTACCAGAGGACGAATATGGAAATAATGAACTGCCCACCTTTGTCATCGTCATCTGTAGTCTTGTTTTCTCCCTCAACTTCTGAACTTGCAGCTGCGTTGCTGGAGTCTGTTGCGTTTGCAGTTGTGCCTGCAATATTAAAATTATACTTATATATTTACATCCAAAACATTTTAGGTTTTACTGGTTTTCTGACTAGTGTATCTTACGCATAACGTTGCTTTACACACTTACCATTTTCCTCTGGTTTCTCTTTAATTTGAAGGCTACCGATCTGTAAGGAGAGACATAAAGTTTACACCGTTGTTTGTCTGATAGAATATGGCTTTCCATTGACTGTTATGTAACTATTTCTTAATCAGCAGAGCTATTTTAGACCCTCTTGCATAAGTTTCTTGCTAGCCGGCTAACGGCTAAAGCTAGTTACTCACGCAGCATCGCAGCTTGTTAACTTAGCGCTCACGACAGATCGAGGCCACCCGGTAGTTTTGTTTTTAACTTGATATGAAAGTTACTAAGACAAACTGTCACAGGAGCCAATTTATTCACAATCAGCGCTGTCGTTGGAAAATGTCAACTTTGAAAGATAATGCTGGGCAGCTACTTTGCGTCTATATCGTACCAGAACGGGCCAAAGCATCCTCTAAAAACAAGCTAACAACACGTTAGCTCGTGTTGCGTAAGTTTAGATTTACCGATTCCGCCGCGGCTTCTTGCTCGTCCACTGCTTGGGCCCAGGAGTCCGTAGCCATTGTGAAACAGTTTCTTCTTTTGTTATTTTACCCGGGATGTCTCAAGTAGGAGAGCAAGCTCGGAATGAGGAGTCAGTAATGTGAAAGTAACTATTTTCCACAATGGCGTGCCCAAACCGATTCTGGGCACTTGTGCAATCGCTCACATGTCCGGGTAGAATGCAAGTGCCGAACGATAAACGTTCCCAGCGTATTGATTTTTGACATTAAGTGTGACTGTATTTTAAATTAAAAAAATTAAACAAATAATTAAAATTAAACAAATTCAAAATCTTAATTTAAACTTTTCTGTTAAGATTCGAGCGACTGGAGGGTGAATGTCAACAAACACTGCTCTGCTGCGTCTGTAGGTGGCGCCAAAACGTTCTGCACAAACTCACTCTTCATGCTGTGCATACCTGACCTGTAGAAAGACACAACCTGAACACACGCACACACAAACTGTCAACAAAGATGATGCAGGTCTTTTTATCCATAATTAAAACAAGAGGCTGGGTGGTTCACCTGCCTGAAAAAGAAGATAGGGAACCAACCAGGCTACACAGCCAAATGCCCCAGGGCCCCAGACCCTTAAGGGCCCAAAGACCCCAGGTTCATTGTGTGGATATTAACGTGTAGAAATTTAACATATTGAACATTTGTTTGGCAAAATGAACCACTAGTGCACAATATCAATTGGTTGGTACAGGCCTTAAGGTGGCTCTTGCATTATTACCTGAGGCCCTGTCTTCGAGAGGGGCCCTAGTGCAAAATTTAGTTCAAATATCAATAATATTTCAGTTAAAATCATGCTTACAGCATTTATTTTACTCAATATTTTTGAATGTAATCACGTTTTCACAAACTAACCTGGAGATGGTTGGTGGGGGGACCTGAATAGGAGCTTCACAGATCCTTTTTGTACCAGGGCCCCCTAGTGGTTAATCTAACACTGAGGAGAGGACACAGTCCCAAAAGTAGTGAAACACTGGGAGACAGCCTCAGCAGTCAAATGTGCATCATTGCACAAATTACTTTATTCAATGCAATTCAATGTATCAGAAACTTTGTACGGATTATGTACATCTACTACAGTGAACAGTGAATATATATTTATCTCGGTATACTATCTGCTGTGATTTCATTCTCTCAGTGAGATAATGCATTACTTTCTGAGAGTAAACCTTTTCTAAGCCTTCGCTGAGACTACTGCAAACAGTAAAATGATTTTGTCATGTTTTCACAAAAGAGTCGTTAAAGAGTTATTTAAAATAACTACATTATTTACAGTCTTATTGAAAAAATGTTCCATATATCAAGACCATCAAATTAAGGAACTCAGAAGTAGAAATTAACTCCTGTGATAGCAACCAGTGTATCATCAACATGAAATAGAAACAACTAGTACTCAGTGAGAGAAGCTGGGTACCATATGGAAAAACTCCTTTTGAAAGTGTAAATCCTTGCAGTTTAAAACTGCATGTAAAAAGTTTAAAACTTTTAGGTGAAACAACAAATCAGTGTAAATCATCATCAAGTTTTATAGATACAAGTCACCAAACTGGATTTCCCAAAAGCATAATGAACAAAAATGAGTCGCTCATTTATTGTTTTTAAAAATGGTTAGGAGATATTCGTAAAGGCTCGGACACATTATGAGCCAGTGATCCCTTAATCGTGCATAAGCTACTTTTCTATAGAAGAGCCAAGTCAAACAGGAATATGGCTGGTTTAGTCTGTGTGTGTGTGTGTGTGTGTGTGTGTGTGTGTGTGAAAGAGAGAGAGAGAGAGAGAGAGAGAGAAATAGAGAGAGTATGTGTTACTTTTTGGGGACATACATATTTTTACACAGTCACATTGTGGGAACGTGTCTCTTTTTTGGGCACAAAATGCCAGTCCCCACAAAATAAATCATTACATTTTTGGGTTAGGACTTGGTTTAAGGATAAGGTTAATGTTAGGTTAAAAAGAGGGTTAGGGTTCTTGCAGAGAGTTAGATGAAAATATTGATACCACTCTCATTTTTGCAGTCACTAAGTGTTACACAGAGTATTTTTCAAGTGCGGCTACTTTCTTTAGGTTAATATTCCCACAACTTGTTTTCATACTTCGGTTTTTGATATAACATTAGTAGGCCTTAGAGGTGTTGTTTGTTAAATTATGAAATAGCCAAGCTAGCAGGTCCACCCTGTCTCTAGTGTTTATGCAAAGCTTAGCTTACCGGCTGCTCGTGATAGCAATATTTACAGTACTTTACTGCCTTAGCACATTTAGGTTTAGTGCTGCACATAGTTTACCCAGTTGGATGCTTGAGTGGAAACCAGACTATTAACCAGCCTTTGGCCTCCACTAAGGACCATGCAGGAGCACTCGAGGTCACCTCTGGAGCCAGGCTGCTGTGGCTTGCTGCTCCTTAAATTAATGCAGAATTGATTTTACACATTTCCCCTGTTCCACTGGGATAGATAGATAGATGATGACAGTGGTTTTGGATTGTGCTGAAGGAGATTACATTGATCTCTGTTCCACTGTCATCCAACATCAACGCCTCTCCGTGTGTGCGTCAGTCCGAGTTTATCTACATGTGTGTGTGCATACGTTAGCGGCTGTGTGTCAGCATGTAGAGAGGATATATTAGAGAGTCTATTAGATCGTCAGTTTGGAGACAAAATTTGTCAAAGGCTTGAAAGAGCTGAGTTTATTGTTGCCTCCAATCAGCTGCCTTGCCGGAGGTATCCATGGCAACTGAAAGAGTAAAAGTAAGGCTTGAGATCTCCAGAGAATTTGGAAGAGACAGGACTTTGTATTGCCACATAAGAACTCATTTCAAGAGCTAAATATGACAGAAAGGATATCAAAGTCGTGTGGTCGCAGTAGAAATCGTTTTTCTGTGTGAACAATCTGAAGAAAGGAAAACACTCAGCCCACAAATACATACTGTGAGATTGGGTCAAACACTGTTCCATGCTGTTAAATATACAGTATGTCACAGTCTATGTAGGCAGTAAATAAGCTCTCTTACACTCTCCAAGATTTATACAGTAACACTTCAGCAGGGTGTTAACACAAGAGCTTGAACTTGTGTCCTCCAGTTAAAAGATGATCCGCCTCCAGCTGAAAAAAGAATTATGCAATAAAGAAATAAAAACAGTGTTGGATGAGGATGTAGACAGAATAAGATGAGAAGGTAAACATTAATAAGATAAACACAAGTATTTGTGTTTATTTATGAGTGAAATTTAAACCTTTGAGTCCCTTTTGTCTTTTTTCTGTATCCAAAAATAATATTTAGTTGATGATATTTTACCACTTCATCTGGGAACTGGACATTATGTTGGTTTTTATGATTACTGATTTTGTTGGGAGACTCTTAACTAATGAAAAGGCTATTATACATTGGCTAAAATCGAAAATGTTCATTTTATTTCTCATTAATGTACACTCAGCACCCCATCTTGACAGAAAAAAAACAGAAATGTAGACATTTTTGCAAATGTATTAAAAAAGAAAAACTGAAATATCACATGGTCATAAGTATTCAGACCCTTTGCTGTGACTCATATTTAACTCACATGCTGTCCATTTCTTCTGATCCTCCTTGA
>JAVQJD010086036.1:0-10022 GCA_036023655.1 Nannoperca australis
ACACACACACACACACACACACACACACACACACACACACACACACACACACACACACACACACACACACACACACACACACACACACACTGCAAGTGTGGCTACTGGGACAGAGCAACATGTAGTTTCTGAATGTGATGCACTATAAATGGATAAACGCAAGGCACTTAAAGTGGAAAAATGTCACGTAACCTAATTGGAAATAATTACAAATAAGTGCCTTCCTCAGCTAAACAACACCTCCAGGTCTGTTACTGTTACAGCTTCACGCCTCAAAAGCACACTTACACACCATGGTGAACCTGGCATTTGTTACTCTTTGTCGTCACAGAGAACCGTACATTTGCACAAAAGTCTGTGAAATGAGTAAGTGGTTATAATATCGTGAACTGGTCAAAATAATGCTACGATGAATACAAGTTACCTCTTGACTAACAATCCCAGCATTCTTCTGTTGCAGCAGCTGCATGTTTAGCTGTTCTTGTTGATTCTTGAAGACTTCTTGAATTTGTTGCTGCAGAAATGTTGATGAAATTTCAGTTAAGAGAAATAATTGTGTTCAACGTGGACTATGACAAACACAGAACTTTTTTCGAAGGATGCATTACCTGGTGTAACATGAGTGCTTTCTGCTGCTGGAGCAGCGCTTGGAGCTGCTGGGGACTGAGGATCTGCTGCTGTGGTGTCTGCTGCAGCTGCTGTGGGGCCTCTGCTGGTGGGGTCATCATGGACAAAGACACTGGAACCTGAGTCGTCGAAACAGAACGGTAAGTTAAAATCGCTGTAAAAGCCAAGTCTGTGACTGAACACTTAAGAAGGGAAATTTAATAGACACAAACACTCGAGCAACAAAAGAAAATACAACATAAGTAGGCTGCTGTGGGTGTGTGTGCTGCTTTCATTTAATCTATTTAGACAGCATTATAGCGCAGACAATCAGTTTACATGTAGACGAGAAACCGTATCTCTTTAATCAGGCGAAAGGATTACGAGACACAGCTACATTTCTGCTGGAGTAACCTGATTTTGCATAAAAGGAATATGTAATGGGGATTTTAACAAGAACGCATGTGCAAGACAAAGAAAGGAAAGGTTTCACCAAGACAGCGGTGTGGCCGGATGAAAAGAACAAACATCACTTGCAGTGTATCCAAAACAATTTAATCCCAAGTTCAACTAAAACTAAAACTGAAATGAGCAGGTCTAAATATGTTTCCACAGCTGGACACTAGGTTTTTTATCATGTGCTCTCTCTCACTACAGAGTCTGCTCTCTTACTCAAGTGATCTTAAGGTTAAAGAAAAGAAAACTCAAGAGCCTCAATACACTTTACAAACATAAAGATGAAACAAGCAACTGGAAGATATGGCTATAAAAGCAGTTTTCCCCTGTAATTGCATTAATGTAAATGTAGTGAGTGTACTGTAGACTTCATGGTCAATGACTTGTTATAGAGCCCCAATATGCACACACACATAATGTCTAACAGTCAAACCAACTCCTATCTATGGATGCAACTAACAACTATTTATATTATCAATTACTCTGATGATTTTTCTAAAATATCAGAAAATGGTGATAAAATGCTTATATATGTTATAATTATACATACAATACAATACGTCTTCGAAACTCAAATCCTCACATTTGATCACAAAAGCATCAAATCCTCACATTTGAGAAGCTGCAATCAGCAAACGTCTGACATTGTGGCTTACAAATGACATACGATTATTCAACTATCAAAATAAGCTCTGCTCCTGGGCCTATTTTAGGGTTGTCGAAGTAACGCTTGTATATTATTCTCAGTTCACTGGTCAATCCAGCAAGAATTTGGCTCTGCTGCCATTTCAGCTAAAAATGAACCAAACAACAACAACAACAACACTGGATGGCTTAGGGGAATTAGAACTCCATCAAAACAACAACAACAACCAGTACCACAAAAACAACAACATCCTCTGCTAGGCATGCAGCAATTACCACACCATCCCCCTCACTGTCAAGCCTTGCAGCTCAAGGGTTGTTTACAGTAAACATAAACAGAGCAATCAAAATTGCACAGAGGTATAAATAATGAATAAAAAAGCATACAGAGCCCTTTTATGAAAACAGAACTTGAGATTCGTATTTTAATTAAGGTCTGAACCACAAACAACAAACATTTCTCTCCAAGGCAGAGTCTGTTTTGAATCGGGGTAAACAAACTGACATTGAATTTCACACAGGCTTTGGGCTAACAATAACAGGCGAATGCCTCCAACTCTGTCCTTTCTTATAAATTTCAATGCTGCAGAGGTGGCCACCAAAGCAACAAAAACAGGTCTATCCCACTAACAGAGCCAGTTGGCCCCTCTATTTTTCTGTGGACACCATCAACACAACAACAGCCTTTGCCTAATCCCTGTTGCCATGGCAGCCAGCAAGTCCAAACATCTTCTGTTGTTGTTATTGTTGAAAGTCATACCAGTGAGCAACAGAGTGTAAACAGAGCTGTTCCCGCAAGACTGGTCTTGTGAACTCTGAGATGACTGACAGCAAATAGGAACGCAGGAAACTTGCAGAAAAACAAACAGTATGCTTTCCCTTATGAAACATAACACTTAATACTAAAATGTCCTAAAGGGTGTGGCCAGAGAAAGAGACACACACACACACACACACACACACACACACACATTAAATTCAACAGAAGATTTAATAAGATGTGATCTAAATATATCAAATTATACAACCACAAAGATGAGACATCACTTTCACTGACAGACACACATTGTAACTAAGCTAAATATTAAAAACCAGCTCAATAAAAACACAGCCTGCTATTATAATCTCACAAAACAAATACAGAAAGAGTTGGACAAACCTGATAGTCTCCATTGAGAAGGCTTTCGGAGCACTGAAAAAACAAACGCTGCTCAGCAATAACGCTCTGCCCGACAATCTAACAGAGCCTTGCTAACCTCTAACCTACATGATGTGAGCATGAACAAAACTAACAACATTACACTGATCCCTCCACCCAGCAGGGGCTGTGCTCTCCCTCCCCTTCTGAACCTCAGTACCACCCCTCACCCCCATCCCAGTGCTCCCCTTCTGCATAAATATAAAACACTGCAGTTTGGAGACACTGACACAGTCAAAGTGAGATGTTCGGGGGTATCTTTCCATGGAAAAAAACTAGGTAGCCCCACATTCTCATATAGCACTAGGCTGTCTGTCTGGCGTCCTCTATCTTCATCTGGTATGGTTATGAATACTGACAAGAAAACATGGGATCTTTGGATACCAGACCAGCTGTGCATTTAAATTCAAATGCAGCATTAAGTAAGTGTGTAAAAGCAGCTGCATCAGTTGCAACACATATTTTTAGCATTGAGAACAAACATATACACATGCCCCAAAGCAGCTTTATGGTGTTCTAACAAAACCCAAAAACACAGAAATGCACTCAACAGCAAAAACCTTTTCTGAACCCAAAAAACAAAATGACTCATTACCTATGAATCAGCCAGCATTAATCCTTAAAAATCCCCAAAGTGGCGTCTTAAAATCGCTTGTTTTGTCCAGTGACCAGTCCAAAAAGATTGTTGGTTTTCTATCATGTAAAGCAAATAAAAGCAGTAAATCCTCACAGTTGAGAAGCTGGTAGTCTGAATGGCTCACTTGAGTCCAAGTTTCAGTTCAAGTTCAAGATAGTCAAAAATCAAGACTTATCTGTCCAAGATTGTGACTTTACAAACATTTATGTTCCTTGTTTTTAATTTCAACACTTTTATAAGAATCTTGATGATTTTAAGTAAAGAATATAGATCCCACTACATTGAGAGCAGCAAAACTCCCAAAACAAATATGTTTGAATAGGGATGCAACTAAAGATTATTTTCATTATTGATTCGTCTGCAGATAATTCTTTGAATTTATGCTTTATCTTGTCAATTCAATTTGAATAGTTACAAGAGTAAGAAAATGCCCATCACAATTTCCCAAAGCTGGAAGATTGGTATGGTATAGATGACATTTTCAGATGACTCCAACAGACAGTCCAAAGTGCAAAGATACTCCGTTTACTATCATGTGAGATATAGAAAAGCAGCATCTCTGACCATTTGGAAATCTGGAGCCAGAAAAGGTTTTGGCAAACAACTAATCAACTATCAAAATAGCTGTAGCTTCATTTTCTGTTACACGTCACATCAATTAATGAAACACCACATATGTATGATGTCATTAGGTCATATTTTTTCCACAATATTTTTGTGGAATATGCAAAGACTGGACACTACATATACTTGCTGCATTTGTAAAAACAATATGCTTTAAAAGACGGATGCAGCTGGGAATGACTGACCCTGGGTGCCTCTGGGGGAGGAGTCTGGCCTCTCCTCAGTCGACTCTCATTCTCAGTGTTATTCCCGTTCTCTGTGTGACTTGCTGGAATGGCGTGGCGTGTTGGTTCTGACCCAGACTCATGCATCTGGACTTCCCTCACCTGTGAAAGGAAATGAGTATAAATGAAAACGACTGGATAAAGCAGCGCAATATAATGAAACACAGGCGGCAGACAAACAGCAGAACACCACTTTGTGGATGTGTTTGACTAGCCTTTTATGTGATAAGAGGTCCATTTTCTAAGACACATTTAACAATACACAAGTCTCTGAAATGGCCCAAAGATGTAGTCATTCACCATGTCAAAGAAACATAACTTGTGTTGAATGTACAAAGCGGCAGCACTAAAAGTTAAAAACTACACTGTTACAGCTCTACCGAGCAAGACAAACATTCTCTTCTACGAGTGAGAGAGGAACATGTTAGGTCTATTTGTTGAATACCCGAGTGCTGCCATGACTACTGTAAACACAGGGGCCCTGGGTCCGTGTTTATGTGCAAACATATCTTCCTTCTGGAACAATTTACCATTAACCAGGTGGTGCGATAAACGGCTGTGGCAGGTAGTACAATGCACAAGTAGGCTTTTATGTATACAGCTTGAGTGAGTTTGAGTCAAAAGCTAAGCGGCATAAACAAAGGTAAATAAAGCAGGCAAACAAATAATGTGTGCAGATGGAAACCTACATAGAAAGCCTCAAATGAAACAGACCGCATAGCCTCAAGGATAATGCTATTATTTTCAGGGTTACCCAGCTATCAAATACAATCAAAAGTTAATCAATCAATCTGTTAGACATGACTAAGAGCCAACATCAACATTTAGGCAACATCTGACAGATGATGCGATTAGACTCACACTCAGATAAACTCATGAACAAAAGTGTATATCAACACTTAGCTACAGACAAATTAAAGAATGAGAAAATACAAAATTTTCCTACATTTGGAAAGAACTACTAGATGACTACTGAGTTGTAAGTTATGTCTAGCTTCTGCAATGTGTCATTCAAAAACAAGTCACAACATAGATGGTTAAAAGTGAGGTAATTCCTGCAATCTAACTACTAATCTAACTACTATCTAATCAAAACAGGCAGTTGTTGGTGAGGTTTCCACTCTGTTTACTTTTGCTTTCAGGATCAGGACTAGTTCTGAAGACAAAGGGCAGTGTTTCCTGTGGACATTTGTTAAGACGTCAGGGGTGACTTTGCTTGTAAGAAACAGCCGGACTAAAGGGGGCCATTCCACATCAGTTCCGCTATGCACTATTTAAAAAACAGATGTTATCTGGTAGGATTGTGATAACTGAGTAATCATTCTGCAGATCAACTGTTGGGGATAGCCTGTGTAATAAGTCCATGGTTCATGTAAATATTTTGTAGTGTATTTTAAGCGTTATCACCACATGGGCAACTCCCCAGCAGCTCGGGCCACCACTCTTCAAAGAATGTAAAGGAAACCTTGCAAAGAGGCCTTTCCTTAAGAAAGAATAAACAATATACAGTCGCTCCATTAAGAATGTATTTTTTGACAACTGATTTCACACATGAAGGATTATGCACCAAAACAATGGATTTCTCTACCCAAAGCTATAAGAGATGCAAGTTCTGTGAACAAGACAATTGAAAACTTACTTATTCCGCATTGCCTTTAACTAACTGTCACTCTTCTTTTGTTTTATTCATATCTTTCACATATTCTATTGCTCTTAGCAAACATGTTCTTGCAATTTGCTTCCTCTTTTGTTTGTTCATCATCTGATCGCTGTTTTTGCACTTGTTTTAATTTGCCTGATCTTATTTATTCAAATTTCTTCACTTGATTGTAAAGCACTTTGAGCTACACCACCTGTATGAAACGTGCTATATAAAATAAAAGTTTTTATTATTATTAGGCATCACCAAAACGGCTGTGGTAACCACTGTCAGATCAACAATCCACTGAAAAATAGCAAAATAATATACATTTAAATCAGTAATGTTAAAATATGTGTATAACAACTGGATAGGAATGACATAGATTTGTCTAAGTCAATCAATTTCATATAGTCTTTTGCTGCAGTGGATTAAAATATCATAATTTTATAAAAAGGTAAAGACGTATCACAACTATTTAAGTGTCGCCACTGTTATTTAGGTTTATAACCTACAACTACAACTTGTCTAAGCGATAATTTAGTTCGTTTTGCACTCAATCATATATTTGGTGTAGCTAGGTTTCATACTGCACTGCTTTCGCACTCAGTGGCCGATTGATCATCGTCGGTGAGATCATTGAAAATCTTGGGGTGACTTGGTTCGTATAAGTAAGATTTAACACTGTAGAAAGTTATCATGTTTGTTTAATTCCGTTCAAATAACGTACTCGGCGCACACTTAAGAACGGGATTCATATTGTCTCAAGTTAACTTAGCTCCACCTACCCCCACAACACAGCCGACCATTTCAGCTAACAATCAACACCTAAAACGTTATACAAAAAAAATCTGAATGAACGTTATTTAATGTAATGTCAGTTTTGTAGATTATAGCAATGCCATTTATCATTAAGTTAGCTTAACGCAAGTGAATCGATATCCGTTAACACCAACCATTGCAGTCTGAGATTTGCTCTGAGCACTTGAGCCTTTAACTGGGCATCTATACGTAGAAAACGGGAGGCTTAAAAGTTAATATGTTAACTTTGAAGATAACCTAGTGTTGTATATCCGCTGTCTTTAATAACATATGTTAGCCAGGCTAGAAAACAGTTATCGACCAACCTTGCGGGTGGCGTTTATGTTAACAGCACAACAAAAGCTAGCAGCCTGTCCTAACGCTAGCTTGTAAGAAACGTTTCTCTCTCTTTTTTCGTTTTGCCACCCAGCAACAGCACAATGAATCTACCTTTAAATTAAAAATGCATTCAATGGGTTTCCGCGTGCTGTAGAATTAAACGTTTACTCACCGAATTGTGTGCGGGCGGACAGTCTTTTGACTCGGGGTGGTGCCTGACTAGCGAACCGCGGAACAGTGTCTTCCTTGGTAGCGAGCTAGCCACAAGTTGCTAACGGGAGGGCGTGGCTTAGGTAAAAGTAAACAATGGTGACGTCGTGTTCACATGCGAGACTGTTTCAGACCAACTTGAATTTGACGCAGGGCTGAAGAAACTCTCCCAAAACTGTAGCCTTATCCTTTTTGTACATAACAGCTTGTATAATAAAGGACTCATCTAAAGGTTATATGCAAATATATTTATTTCCATTTTACAATAAGAAAAATGGCAATTAAAAGAAGTAAAGAAACGACAAAAAACTCAGACAGAAATTGCAATGAACCACCTATTAGGTTAAACAATATTATCCACAGTATAGAATAAAGAATAATAAAAAGATAAAATGAAACTGACCATTTCTACATGGATATTGAAAGGGCCCTTTGTTAGATCAAGGGCAAGTGGCTAGAAGAGGGAGAGAAATATATAAATTATTAATTTGCTCCTGAAAAAATAAATGTTAAAAGGAATACAAAATTGACAACGGTATTTACAAAGTTCCATTAACTAGTGAAAGATTACACTATAACAATATGAAAATCACATTTCAGTGATTTTCATATTTCACAATCTTTTTCAGCCCAGTCCATATTGGAAAACAGTATATATTTTACTCCTCATATCCTGGATGATCTTAAAACTTAAAACATTGTGTGAAACATTTCTGTAACAGAAATTACCTCTGCCATTGAACAAAAACAAAAACCCTAGAAATGACATGCCCATCACTTCTGTTATAATACAATTGAAACTGGAAATACGTTTTATTATTACTACGTTTTTGGGGAAGAGTAACAAATAACATTATCCTCGTAGAAGATGTGATATGTTGCACCAGTTGATTACTGGAAAATATTCTGATTGCCCATGAAACTAAAGCTTGCAGCTTCCCAGTTATCTTTTTTATGCAGTTACATTTCTACGTGCAATTGCAGTCATTGTAAGGACAAGAGTGTCTTCACGTGGAAATGAAATGCTTGTGTGGTTCCACATGTAGCCTTCTTGTAAACTATGTCATGTCTATACTTTGATACCACCACAAGAGGGCGAAATGTCCTTCTGGACGTCACGAAATTGTGGCTTTCTACTACTGCAGTGAATTATGTGAATGAGCCTACTTTCAGTAAGGCCTTTCACTGCCTGAGTTTAAAATGCAGTCAAGGATGTCCCCATGGCCATGAAATTAACATACTGTAATAATGTCTTATTTTTGTTAAGCTTTATTTTGGAGATTACCTTATTTTCTCTCATGTATTTAGAGAATTTGCACAACTGAATCAATGGTAAGTTTGTATACACACACACACACACACACACACACACACATTTAGATATTTGATTCACTGCAAAAATCTACCCAGTGGAAATGAAACATTACCAAATTCAGGAAGCCTACGCATTTTTCTAGAAAAACAGTCCACTGTAATAAGCTGTTGTTTTTTTATTCAATGCAATATTGATATTCTCACAGCACATACAGTAAGTTTTCCAAACAGCAAGAGGTGAAAGTTTAGGCGTCTTTATTTCTCAAACACGTGTAAAACTAATAGAGAAATGTGACTATGTACAATTCCAACATGCTCGACACAGATGACATTCTAAATTGCTGGTAAACACAAGGCACCATCCAAGATCAACAATCAGTTACATGGTCTGAAGTGAGTGGTCAGCTGTATATGTGCAAGAGTACAGTGTTGTTAGTCACTTATCCTGCAGCGTGTGCTTATTACATTTTTCCAAGAAGAATAAAGGGACAACAAAGCAAGTTTGTCAAAGTCAGTGGTCTGAAAACAAACTCCTTCTGTGAATATTCTTTATCAGATTATCCAAGCCAAGACTCCAGCATCATGAATACTGAAACGTTTGACTTGACTGTGAAACCATAGCAGCAGTCTTTCTGTGAGTTTTAATGCATACTCTTTAGCTACATAGAAATCACCTTATATGCTGAAGTGTTGTAGTGCTAGCACTAATTTAAAAAATCTGTCAATCTCACTCCCTCACTCATACACTCTGCCACACACAAACACATGGGAAAGGTGCCTTTGGTGACATGTATCATGGTTCAGCTTTCTAAAATTCAACATTTTCCTAATATAATGATTTTTATTAATACAAACACAAGCCTTTCACATTATAAGACCACAAAAAAACATCAACCTTTAAACCTATTAATGCGAGAGACACTGAAATTAGTTTGGTGCAGCAGTGGTAAACCATTCTGATTAAATTGTTTCATACAGATTTGACCCTGCTGCAGTGGTTGCATCATATCACCAAACACCCATGATTTGTACAAATACACTAAAATAGCCCCAAACCACTCCCTCAAGGAAAGTGAGATCTACCAAGGGTAAGCTTCACAAACATAATTTTAACACAGGTCATATGAATACATAAAAAAACAAAACATAATTTCAACTTTGTCATCTATACTTTAATAGTTACTATTAAAAGCAGAAAAAAATGAAATCTATAACAAAATGAACAAAAACAGCTTCACACTTCATGAGAAAAAGTGACATTAAACCAAAGTGGATTTGGTCTCAGTTATCACAACTCCATATAATCCTGGAGGGAGTTGTCTAGTGTCT
>JAVQJD010086043.1:0-12400 GCA_036023655.1 Nannoperca australis
TGAAAGTTTTTGTAGTGGCAGGCTGTCTCTTAACCAGAGGGTCATATGATGACTTTAAGTGAACCAGGTTATGATCCGACCTTCCCAGCGGGGGGAGGGGAGAACAACTGTATGCTTCCTTAACATTAGCATACAGCAGGTCCAGAGTTTTCCCCTCTATGGTAGGACAGTTCACATGCTGCCAGAAGTTTGTCAGTGATTTGGCCACATAAACGTGATTAAAGTCCCCAGAGATGGCGACGAATGCGTTGGGATTTTGAGTCTGTAGCCGCGCTATTGTGGAGTTGATGACGTCACACGCCGATGTGGGGTTAGCAGATGGAGGAATGTAAACAGCCACCACCAAAACGTGTGAAAACTCCCGTGGCAGATAATATGGACGGAGTCCAACAGCCAACAGTTCAATGTCCGGGCTACAGATTCTCACTTTGGTGGTGATGTGAGAAGGGTGGCACCAGCGCTCAGCTCAGCTGACTGCAGGTGAAAGTACTTCCAGAGCGAACAGAAGTACTAAAAAACCTCTCCAACCTCTCTTTGTGGAGGGCACAACATCAAAAAAGTTAACACCAAATAAAATAAAATAAAAATACTAAAGTTAAAGAAAAAGAAAAAGATTTAAAAGAGCAAGTAAGACAAGCGGAGCAACTGTAAAAGGCTGCACACACAGAGGCGCATGCGCACTGAGACCAAATAAATGTAATGTAATGTAATGTAACATGTCAAGGTGTGAAAGGTCTTGCAAAAATCTGGAAATGGTTTTCACATGGTGACTTCACAAGTCAGCATTTCAAGTAAAGTTGTCAGAAAGTACTTAACCCATACTCAGAGTTACTTGACATTCTTAGGGGGAACTTCAAGTTGAGAATTCTTTTCTCTGAATTTTTGGAGTGAGCAAAATATTGCCTGCAAACAAAACATCTTGTATTCAACGTCAACAATTAAAATCCCATTATTCTCTGGATTCTCCCTTGTAGCCTTAGCTAATGACTCTATACATAATGCAAAAAGGGCAGGGCGAAACCCGCAGCTTTGGCAACACCCTCTTTTTAAGTTGATTTGGGAGAGGACCCATTAAATCTCACTCTATCTATGGAGGATGAAAAGAGAAATCTAAAACATTTTATCTCTTATTAAAGCCAAATTGCTCAACTTTGTAGAGGTATTTCCCCCCAACCAAATCAAATGTATTTTCTGCATCGAGACTGATAAGTATGGCACTCATCTTTTCTTTAATCAAGTAGTCAATCGTGCAGTGTTCACCTAATATTATCCTGTGTTTGTCTCTCTTGGACAACCCCTGTTTGATCTGGGTCTATTGTCACAACTCAGGAAATGCAGGACAACAATAATAGGACCCAAATGCTGACAGATAAGGCAGCAGGATGATTTTGGTTATTTATTGAGTAGAACTTACAGCCAGGAAGACACAACAGGCAAAAGGCAGGCAGGTTTAGGTCTGAGGGCATCTGGTGGACAGTTTAAGGACAGCAGTTCTGGTGAGTAGGAAGCAAGTTCCTGGCCTGGGAGAAGTGAGCAAGGGCTGGAGACAGAGACAGATAGAGAGAGTAATGCAGAGGGTGGTGCTGCAGGAAGGGACTGAGAGGCAAACTGACATTAGTTCAGAGACTCAATCCTTTTGGTTATTATTGGTATGAATAGTTTCTAGTCTGTTTAAAATGGATATAGGCATATGTGAAATGCACTCCCCCTTATCCTTGCCCACTTTAGGGATTATTTATATTATTGCCTCACTACATTATTGGAGTGTTTATCCTAATTGGAGTGTGTGGTTAAAGCACCTAAGGAACATTGGCGTTAAAGCAGGCTTGAAGGGTTGAAACCATCAGACCCAGGCGTCCTGGTAATCCTCAAGGGTCCATTATTGGCCCATTTTTGTTGTCAGCATCAACAACAACAACAATAAATAATACCTTTTTACACACCATAAAATGTTTTTGGTCTTAGGACTTTGAAGTTCTGCTTATACGTTTTCTGACATATAATGTTTTACTAAGAACTGGATATTGTCAAGTAATTGTTGCCCACCCCTGATACTGTGAAGATGATGTAGACTGGTGTTTCATACAATTAATAAATAATATAAAAACTCAAAATAAAGACAGAACACTGCTTTAAAACAGTCCTCTTCAAGTGATAGCACTTTTCAAAAATGAGTAGGATATTGTGTGACTGAAGCTACTGATAATGCACCATATTGTTTTAAAAGATATCAATTTCATTTAGATTTTTGCCTTGGCAATAGAAGACCTGAAACAGACCAAGTGTCCAACTGCAGTCTGAATTTATGCAGTCTCCACTTAAATAAAGACAATACAGAAATGTTGGAAGGAATGAAGAACATACTTATGACTTTCTTACTACTCTTGGCTCTGTTTTCAGCCTTTAGAAAATCTAGCCCATGACAGAAGACTTTGGCCAATCACAGGTAATTTCAGAGAGATGGCGTTCCTATTGGCTGTTCAGAGGTTTCGCAGGGTAATAGACTCCTCCTGCTGCCAGTTGAAGTTGTGAGTTTGGTGGGAGGGGCTCAGCAAAGTGATCCAAGGCAGCAGAGCGTGAGAGGCAGAAGGTTTTGCATAGGTTTGCACAGGCTTTGCTTACCCCACCTTTAATCCTCCATCTTAAAAATTGCAGTTTATTACTTTGTACTATGTTCACGTTTAAAGTATTTTACCAGGAATGTGGTTTTATATTTGATTGGGTAACCCAGTGCCTTGATGGATCATTTTACACTGACCCCATTTATATATATTTTTCATTCACTAGGCAGATTGAATAGATGTCAGATCTCACTGTAATCTTTATTCCTCCAATAGTGCAATTATGTCAGAAAACAGTCTTTGGAAATAGCCACTCACTGTCGGATTTATTTAATACTTCTATAGTTTGTCTCCTCTGTTCTTTTGGTAAGTTGCACTAAAATCACACTGAATTAAACATTGTAAGACATGTGAGTATATCTATATTTCTTACTCGCTCAGTTGTGCACAGATACACCACAAGTGGTGATCAAGCACCTGCCCTTTTGGTGTCTGACTAGATAAAGTCAGACAGGCATTATTTTCTGTTTTGTTTTTCAAATTTTATATTTTAATTTTTAAAATTGGCCCAGGGCATCAATTTTCAATTTAAAACATGCTGTAATGCTCAACAAGTGCATTTTATTTCAAATTCTACGAGACTGCACAAGCCTTCTTCAATAATGGGAGGTTGAGCACCCTGCGGAGCAGCAACCACGTCTCCCTGACCTGCCTTCCTTAGTGGAAGCCAGGTAAAGACGTGTATACGGCACATAAGAATATACATGGGTCTTTATAGATCTAGTTATTAATGGCTGAACTAGAGCTACAACTAACAACTATTTTGATAACCAATTAATCTGTAGATTATTTCTACAATTCATTGTATTCATTTTACTTAAAAAACATTGGTCTTCCAAATTGACACCATCAACACGACAAACAAAAATTGTAATGTAGGCTATACAACATGGATATAAAGATAGGTTTGTTTTGCACAAATATATTTTTTAGGTTTCTTGAATGGGCTTGAGCTGTTAATCATGAATGATAAAATCCCTCTCTCACAAACACACTGCAATTCTACAAGCTCAACTATAAACTAATTTTAGCATGAAAAGTAAAGAAACTGTTGCAGGTAAAAAGTTGATAGTTACATTATTACAATAAGAGCATTTAAAGGTTCCTTTTTTGCCTCCTTCCCATCTTTTTTTCCTTCCTTCACTCCTTACCTTCCATTTTCCTTTCCTTTCACCCACTTCCCCCTTGCTTTATCTATCTTTCTAGCCTTTGCTTCTTTGTACTTTCATCCATCAACCCCCATCCCCGAAAGCACAAACACACACCTCCAGCCATTTATTTACTGTCCTTGCCAACTGTGTGAAGAGGATGAGTGTAGAGATACCCAGAGGCATTCTGCACTGAGCTTCTGTGTCTCTGTGTTGTACCACAAATTAACCCGTGTGTCTAATTTGCTAACAGACCATTTGATTGGATGTCACATGTGTGAAGATGGTGGGCGGAGGCCAATTCTAGACCAGTGTAACCCTCAGACTGTCAGTGAGCAGCATAGTGATGTCATCCTGTAGCTGTGAGCCCACCTCTACTGGACAAAGCACACTGATTACTGGAAGAGCGGAGAGAGAGGAGTGATGATGAATCTGATGATTAGGCTACGAGCTGTGGGCAAACTGATCCCAGATTTCCATTCTGATCAGCTTCCTGACACATGCTTCTCAATGGCTCTGACATGACTTCAGGTGATCTGGCTGTTTGAAGGATGAGTCTGTTTTTTTTTAATTGAACGCATTGATTTGTTTATCAGACTGAGAGGATTATAAATTATGTGAAACATTAAAGACATAATTATTGATAAGGATATGTTATTGTCATTGAATTATATTTTAAAACCTATGCTTGCCAAACCAGTACTCAAACATGATAATAAAATGATATGCCCTCTGCAGTTAAAACATATGAATGTGTCTTGGTAGAGCTTCTTGGGCATTAGTGTACAAGGGCATTTGAAGACATGTGGCCAGGATCTGCTGCGTAGCATAGTGGTATATTTCTGTTGTATGGGGGGTTTTGTTTTGTTGTAGTGAGCCAATGGCAAAAGGTAGGAGAATTTTGATTGTTTAGTATCTCACGGATGCAGCAACATTGCATTGTAAAATAATTTTCTCATGTATACTGGGTATTAATGTGATAAAGTGGTTTTATGAGATGGAGAAGCCATCATCAGGATCTGTGCAGGATTCACGGTCTGCAAGCATAAGCAGACAGCTTCAGCTATTTGTTTGCCTATTTAACTGTCCCCATCCTCTCAATGTTCAGGCTGGATCAATGTGTTTTGTACCTGCGGCCTGGGAGGGGAGACGTCCAGGTGAGTTACTCATTTCCAGCACATTACTTCCAGTTGAAAATGGGCATGTGGCGGTACTGGTGCTAAATGTAGATATTGTACAGGTGAGTATTTAGCCTGGCTTGGTTTCTTGCACATGGTGGATGTGGTGGCTTGTAATACTGCTTCTGTTGCATTCAAACATGTAGGGCTGTGGTGTGTGAATAGGCTGGTGTGGTTGCTGAGCAACAGGACCAGAGGTTGTTACGAGGGAATTTCCAGGTCTTACTGTCAGGCCCAGAAAGTGAGTCAGCTTTTGAATCAACATTCAGGGGTCTTTGCGAAGTCAGAAATGGTATTGAGGTGTATGACAGAGCACGAGATTCCAGTTCTAGACGAGGCACCTTTTAGGAAGCGCTACAGGCGAATACCACCAATTCAGTATGAGGAAGTCAAAATGCAAATAGCACAGCACTTGCAGCAGGGTGTCATCAGGGAAGGCAGAACTTACGGTCCTTACTCCTCTCCCTTGGTTATAGTGCGGTAGAAGGATGGTTCTATGACTCTGTGCAGCTCAATGTGAAGATGAAAGATGAATTTCCTCTTCTGCACATTGAAGAATCAATGCTTTGAGTAGTGCCAGGTGGGTTTCCACCTGTGACCTGGCAAGTGGTTACCACCAGGTGGAAGTGGCTCATAATGATTGCTGTAAGACTGTGTTCTGTACACCTTTTGATTTGTACACACAGAGCTGTTCAGGCTCTCTAATGCACCAGGTATCTTCTTCTTTGGCTTTAAGGGGGGGTCAGAGGTTACAGTCTTTGCTCTTGTATCTGAATGAAATTGACATGTTTTCTTCTACTGTTTAGCATCATCTTGAGTGTCTCAATTTAATATTGTCTCGTCTGAGGCAGTTTCACCTGAAAGTCAAGTTGATTAAGTACTTTTTTTCACTCTGAAGTTACTTCCCTTGGGCATGTCATATCAGCTGCTTGAGTAGCTATGGATTTAATCTGAGGTGTGTGAAAGATTTTGGCTTATACTCACTGCTGTCAGCTAAAAGGCTGTAGGAAGCTGTCTCCAACCCAAGGCCAGCGGGAAATACAGTTGCTACGGCCCTGGTAAAATATAAGATTCAGGGCTCCCTGCTAGGTTGCACTCCAACCAGGGTAAATGTTTTGGGGTTAATGTTGTCCAGTGCCTGTGTGGGATGTATGGCATGAAAAAGAGTTGTATACTCCATATCATGCCCAAGGTAACAGGCAGTATGAGCATTTTTAAATCAACACTTTGTGACCTGCGGCACACATGGCAGAAGAGTAGGTGGGTTGAATATCTTCCTGAGCTGATGTATGGTGATGTATGCTTATAACACCACTGAACTGAATGACAATTCACAGATGTAGGAGGGAACACCAGTTCATTTATTTAACACAAGTGTTGGAGACAGCCTGGAATGATACGTGTTGAGCAGTAGGCTTAGAGAGCAGGGCAGGCAGCGAGCAGCGCAGCTGTGAACCAGACACAAGGGCTCTGTAGCATAAAGAAATCTTTGTTAAACAGATAATTCAAGGTTTCACAAGGAGTGCGGTCAGAGCTGTAGTTACCAGGTAAATGGACAGTACAAACTGGCGATGAGTAATGAGTAGGACCAGGTAGAAGGAGGCTGTGAGGAATGGTGATTACTGGATATGCCCCAGCTGCGCAGGTGAGAAGTGGTTCCCCTGCCACACCTTGCCACAGACACTCCTCCACCCATGCCCTATTATGGAAACAGACAGACACAGAAACACAGGGGTGGGGAAAACAGGGGACACAAAGAGAGGAGGAGAGCAGAGTAGCCATAACTATGACAAGTACTGGCTACTCCCCATACCTTCTTATGTTCTGGATGGCCCCTGAGGTCCCGCTGGACATTAGACTGGGGCAGGAAAATAGATTCAGTGTAATGTGTGTGTATGTATGTATCAGAGGAGGATGGGCCTGCCTACTCTCAAGCTAGGAAGAACTTGGAGCAGCTGGCTGCCTTTTTTTGTTGCTTTGATTTAATTGTTAGTGCTCACCCCATGTTGCTGTACATTATAAAGGTCACATACAAAATTGGTACAGCAAACAGTGTATAGATTGTGAGCTCCTCCTCAGCTTATGGATGCTGTCAGATGGTGAGTGTGTGATCTTAATGTGCTGCTAAGTGTCAACCTATTTCCTTGTGCCTTAATGGCATCTGAACCTGCTGTCTGGTGCCACATTATTAGTAGTGTTAATTGATATTAAGTAAATATGGCACATTTACACAATCACAATAAAATTACTTAATGTTTAGTGCAGTAAACTGTGTAACTGTGCAGTAAACAAAACAGATTTTGTTGGTTATGATTACAATTAGTTTTTAACTATTCATTTGCACAATAAACTACTGTTAAACAGCAACATGATCATGATCAGAACACTAACCACCGATGAGATTTCAAGACTATGAGACTAAAAAGGCAGAATGAGTAGGACCTAAAATGACCACTAGGAGTGTGTGGCTGTGTCTGTATCGGCAGAGACCCTGCACTTTGCCAGGATTTTCTTATTTTTCAGTGTTTGAGACATTTCTGGGTATCAACCTCTGGTCCTCGCTCTGCCTCCAGCTCTTACTCCCTGGCCTCTTCTCCCCTGAGGCTCTGTTCTGCCCTGGCAGAAATCGGTGTTGTCTTAGTCGGAAGGTCAGGAAGCTTCACTAAATTCTCCTTTCTGGACATAAAATTAGCATTTGAGTTAGCATGTTGATTGCTGTTTGTAACTCGACAGGTTACTAGGCATTATAATTGTTATTATCATGACGAGTAATTATTGTCTGCCTGTTAGCTTACTATACTGAAGATTCTTGTTGTATTGCCTATGCATGATTGGATTGTAACATAACAGATTCTCTATTGGGTTGAGGTCAGGCGAGTTTGCTGGCCAATCAACCACACTAATACCATGGTCATTGAACCAGATATTGGTACTTTTGGCAGTGTGGCAGTCCTGCTGGAAAATGAAATCAGCATCTTGTCAGCAGAAGGAAGCATGAAGTGCTTTAAAATGTCCTGGTAGACAGCTGCATAGACTTTAGTGTAAATCACAGTGGACCAACAGCAGCAGATGACATGGCTCCCCAAATCAACAGACTCTGGAAACTTCACACTGAACTTGCACTGAAATGCAAAGTTTACTTTCATCTGAAACGAGGACTTTGAACCACTGAGCAACAGTCCAATTCTTTTTCTCCTTAGCTTCTGACGTTGTCTCTGGTTCAGGAGTGGCTTGACATGAGGAATGCAACAGTTGTAGTCCATGTCCTGGATATGTCTGTGCGTAGTGGCTCTTGATGCACTGACTCCAGTCTCAGTCCACTCTATGTGAATCTTTGCTTCACAATCCTCTCAAAGCTGCGGTTATCCCTGTTGCTTGTGCACCTTTTTCTACAACACTTTTCCTTCCACTCAACTTATGTATGCTAGGATACAGCACTGTGTGAAAAACTTTACAGAAGTGGCAACACCTCCTTTCTAGTGTTTCTAACAGATGATCTCCTGCATGAATGCCATATGAAAGGGTACCCACTTACCCAGTTCTCCAACTCCACCCACCACAGACCTGTCGTTGAAGCACACTAACTTAACAACTGTTAAGCGTACGAAATATACAAGAACAGAAACATACAAGAACAGAAACATACAGGACAAAGTGTTGAGCAGAGCCTCTGTGCATCCCAGTAAAGCCTGGATTATACTCCAGAGCGGACACGTTCATGTGCGGCTGCGGACACTGCGGACGCGGATCATTTCAAATTCAAAACACCCGGACGCGGAAAGTATAATACAAGCTTAAGAGAGTGGTGATCTCCAGCCACGACAGGCCGGTTTAACTCCGTCACAACCAATGAGCGGCAATCAGCCTTTTAGCACCTGGAGAGAAACCAGAGGGAGAGGGAGAGGGAAGCAGAGAGAGACCTCACTCCACAGCCTTTGCTTGGCATGTAACACCCCACCCCCCCTTATAAGATCAAACACAGTGTTTATCACTGACACAGAACGTGACAAGGCATCAGCAATCACATTTTCCGACCCCTTTTTGTGACGGATCTCTAGATTGTAACCTTGCACGATTAGTGACCAACGCATTAGACGCTGAAAGAAACACGAATGTGTTATGATCTGTGAAGACCTGAACAGTCATGCCACTCGAGCTTAAATAAACTTCAAAATGTTGTATGGCAAGCAACAGTGCAAGATCTTCCATTTCTATTGTTGAATATCTGAGTTGGTGTACATTAAACTCACGCGAGAAGTAGCTCATGAGATGATCAACCCCTTGGTCATCCTCCTGTAAAAGAACAGCTCCTGCTCCAACCGCACTGGCATCAACTTCCAACTTAAATGGCAGTGAGAAATTTGGAGCACACTAGACAGGAGTGCAACACAACATTCCCTTGAGGTTCTCAAAAGAGTGTTGGCACTCACTAGATCAGACGAAGGGCTTCGAAGGACTGGTTAACGAAGTCAGAGGGGCTGCTGCTGAGAAAAAGTTTCTGCAGAACCGGCGATAAAATCCAGCCATCTCAAGAAAACAGCGCAACTCCCTCCTGGTGGCTGGAACAGGAAATGCAGTTATGGCCATGGCTTTTATTCCTGCAGGCTACACCCGTCCTTGACCAACCTGCTGACCAAGTTAGAGTATTGTACATTTTCCAAATTCGCATTTGACAAGGTTTAGGGTTAAAGAGGCAGCTGACAGGCGTTTGAAAATTTTGCAATATGTTCAAGTGCTCAGCCAATTATTGGAATACACAACAATATCAAGATATGCTCTGCAATTTGGCACCTCACCCAAAACTTTGGTCACTAACTTCTGGAATGTGTAACGCTCCAACTACTTTTCAAAGGGCATAACGGAATACTGAAGAAAACTATCAGGGGTAACAAAGGCTGAAACTTCAGAGGCTCAGGGGTGTTAAAGGTACTTGCCAATATCCCTTTAACATGTCAAGTTTACTGACGAACTTGGCAGGGCCAATGTCATCAATACAGTCTTCAGTGAGTGATAGTGGATGTGCGGCTGGTACGGTTACTCCATTCACCTTGCAAAAATCTGTACAAAACCATGGGCTCCCGATATTCCCGCTACTTGATCGGAGTAGTGTTAGTTACCTATCAGATTCAAGACCCTGGTACTGGCCTTCCAAGGGGTGAACAGGACTGCACCAACCTACATCCAGACCATCCTCCAGCCTTACACCCCCACCCACCAACTACGGTCTGCCTCTGAGAACCGCCTGGCGGTTCGATCTCTCAGGGACGCCCGCTCACATTCAAGACTTTTCTACTGTCTGGCCCCCCAGTGGTGGAATCAGCTCCCCACATCTGTCAGACAAACAAACTGTCTGGCCACTTTCAAGAAAAGACTAAAGACTCATTTGTTACAATGATACAATGAATACAACAGCACTTAAATGACATTGTTTCTATAAAGCGATGTACTTACTTATTGCACTTTTGATTCATCACCAGTCCTTGCAAGTTTGATGAGGCATCTTGTTGTTTTCAATCATGGTTCTATGCACTTTATGTAAAGCTCTTATTTGGAAGTTGCTTTGAATAAAAGTCTGCTAAATGCCTAAATGTAATGTAGTTAAGACTATGTCATGAGTTATGGCTGACGTTCTGGAAGGCACATCATGAAACAAACATGGAAAGTCACATGAGCTTTCTAACATGCTAACATGCTCTACAACATACCAGCAAGCTTAGTAGAGAGAGCAGAACCAGTTACAGGTAATAAGATTAACACCTTGTCACCTGGGTGAAATAAACGGGGAAGCGTCTTCTGGTCATATCTGCGCTTCATCTTCTCTTGGGAAGCGGTCAGAGTCTTCCAAGCCAACGAGCAGACCCC
This sequence comes from Nannoperca australis, assembly GCA_036023655.1. Classification (NCBI taxonomy): domain Eukaryota; kingdom Metazoa; phylum Chordata; class Actinopteri; order Centrarchiformes; family Percichthyidae; genus Nannoperca; species Nannoperca australis. Next base: position 10,810 of record JAVQJD010086043.1, read on the forward strand.
CTGGAGGCGATTCCTAAGCTCTGCGACATACTCTGGAATACTCCTGACCCTTTTCCCTGGTACGACCAGATGTTCCTTGAGGATTTTTAATGGACCACAAACCTCATCCCCAAATACCAACTCTGCAGGACTGAAGCCTATTGACTCCTGTACGGCTTCACGGGCAGCAAATAAAACCAGTGGTATCCCATCGTCCCAACTCTTCTGGGAGAGAAAATAGTATTTGCGCAGCATCAATTTCAGGGTTTCAGTGAAATCTCTCTAGCGCCCCGACTTTCAGGGTGGTAGGGGCTAGATATCACATGCTTGATACCTAAGGTTTGTAGTACTTTGGCAAACACTTTTGACTTAAAATGTGTACCTTGATCAGTCTGTACTACTTATGGTAAAACAAATGTGGAGATGTACTTTACCAGAGTCCTTGATTTGACTGGAGCTGTAACTTAGCGGGATTGCTTCAGGAAACCTGGTGGACACACACATACTAGTTAATAGGAACTGATTTCCAGTCTTTGTCTTTGGTAATGGGCCCACACAGTCAATGATTACCCGCTCAAATGGTTCACTCATCACCGGTATAGGTAAAAGATGGGCTGGAGAAATCACCTGGTTCGGCTTTCCAGCAACCTGGCACTCATGAGAGATACGACAATAATGAATAACATCTGATTTGAATCCTGGCCAAAAGAAATACCTTTTGCTCACTCAACCAAGTCACCATTTTATCTGATAGCACACCGTCAGCTACTTCTGTTGGAGGATTTAAAAAAAGACATTCATAATTATGGTTAACATTGCTAGCAGCACACCACTTATCGAAGAGAACCCCTTTGTCCCTTGCAAATTCAACAAGTTTGTCCACTAGCTTTCCTAAGGTTCCTGAACTTCTGCCTATAAGCTTCAGGAACAAGTTCATATAAACGCAATATTGATTCCTGTAACACTTCATAATTCAAGCTTTCCTTTAATGAAAGGGATGTCACTACTTCTTGTGCTTTTCCTAGTAATTTGCACTGAAGCAAGGTTGACCACATATCTCTTGGCCAGTTTAGTGCAGTGGCTATTCTTTCAAATGCATTAAAATATGAATCAACTTCTGACTCTAAATGTTGGCACTAAAGCAATATTTTTGCTAACATCAAAACCCTTTTTGAGCGATACAGTCGGGGCGGGCGCAATTTGCTCAGTCTGTATTCTTAAAGCCTGTACCTCAAATTGTCGTAGTTTGACTTCTTTCTCAGCCTCTATCTCCAGTTTACGGATCTGTAACTCTAATCTGGCTGGTAAATTGGCTAGCTTGCCATTTGCAAATAAGTTTATTAGCTAGAACGAAGTAACCAATGCCAGATCCATGCAGTGTAGCTAGGTTACAGCTAACTGGCTAACCTTAGCTTGCTTGCTCGCTAATGTTATTGCTAGCAAAATACTATCTGAATGGATACGTTAGTTGCCAAATTACTTCACCAGCTAACATCAGAATCAGAATCAGAATCAGCTTTATTGGCCAGGTATGTGTACATACTAGGAATTTGACTCCGGTATTTTATCTCACTCTCAATATACATACATGCAGTAGACAAACAATGTGCAA
>JAVQJD010086049.1:0-10087 GCA_036023655.1 Nannoperca australis
TGGTTTTTCTTTCCCCTGCAGCCTCGGTGTGTTTCTCTCCAGATCTCCTGCGGGATGTCCGCAGATCTGGTCACCATGGCCGGCTTCAGTCCAATCAGCTGATCCCGGATGTAAACAAAAGCGGCCGTGAAGTTGTTGTTGCGCTCAGCTGACTGCAAGTGAAAGTTGTCAGAAAAAAAGAAAGATAAAAGAAAAAGAAAAATTATCAGGCTGCACCAGTCAACAGTCTTTCATGAATGGCTGATTTTTCACATTTACAGATCTACAGGTCTCCTCTAAACCTGTAAAACATTGATCTCTCCCTCTCCTTTTCTTTCTTTCCTTTGGCACACTTCATCTTCCTCCCTCTGTTCTCCCATCTCCACCCTGCTCAGTCTGGCTCCCCTCCATCCTCCCTCCCTGCTGTATCTCCGGCACAGTATGCCATTGAGTTGACTTTAATCCCTGCCTTCTGCCTCTCTGTTGTCAGCTCTCAGTGCTTCAGTACCTCCCCTCCACCTCATTACTGTTAGTGAATGACAACGCAGGGCTATTCTCCCGAGAGCAGTTGGAGGAGGAAGGTAGAAGGGCTGCAACAAGAGGCTGATGGGCTTTAGAGTGAAGGAGAGCCATCAACATATCACACACTCGGTCTGTGCATGTGTTTGTACGAGTGTGTTCATGTGTGTCAAGTGCTGGTGAAGGGAACGTTTCGTCTCCTCCTGCCTCTGTGGTACTTAAGACTTAACTTATTTCATTCACTGTGAAGTTTGTTCATTAACTTAAGGACACTGAACACTACACACACACACACACAGTGTAGATGTATGTAACAATATGTAAAAACCAAAATACTTAGTAGGTGCAAGCCTTTAACATGTCAGCCTTTTTACTGATACATTGAATTTTAAGACGTACCATGGGCGTCTTAGCGGAGACGGGGCTCTCTGATGTCTTTCAATGGTCATTTCTTTTTTAACTTGCTTCTCCACCATGTGTATCTGCCGGCGTAGGTTCTGCAAATAACAGCACAAAACCTAATAATAATGAAAGTGCACTCACATAACCTGCAGTAAAAACACGTGGAGTTTTCTCAGAACTCTAAAATAGGACCTACTACTGTAGCACAGACACTTTTTACAGCTTATAAAACACTAGTTACACAAATGCACACCTCTTGGTGGAGGTTAATTTAAACCATCTGTTGTTCCAGTCACAGTGGAGTGTCATACATAAACGTAGTTTGAGGGATTGACAGAAGGCGACCAGACACGGCCATAATGACCACCATAATGGAAACCATGTTCCCATTGAGAGCTCCTCACAGGTTACATAAGAAAACACACTGCATTAAAACACTCAACAGGAGTGGCTCTGTAAATCTTCATGGCCGTTCCAATGAACGGTTTCCAGGTGCGGATTAATGGAGGAGTGGGAGAAGGGATGTCAAAGAGGTTGTTTTTAAAGGAGCGGTGCATTCATTAAACCAAAAGTCCTCAGGATCCAGGTTTGTCTGTCCTCAGGGTTGTCGTCCGTCAGTGTGTCCAGCGCTGTTCACAAATGCAAATGAAATCTGGAACAGTTCAGTGTTGATCAATGTGCACAGAGCAGAATACAACCAATTAGAGCCACAGAACGTGTGACCAACCTTCTTTCAAGAAGTCTGTGTGAACGGGACGGGAACCAGAATCTGCCAGAGCAAATTAACCAGCAGCATGCAGATTCGTTTTGTTCCTGGGTAGAAGACTTCATGAAGTCATTATCTGGCATGCAATTTGTTGATGCTATGCACCATGATGCCTTCATGCTTTAACACACAAGGCAGGGTAGATTGAATCATCAAAGTGGACCAGCTCGTTGAGGGGGGGGTTGTGGTTTACAACCATAATGACCGCCGTGTGACTGAACAGGAGGCCAGCGTCTACGGCTGCTTTTTATGGTGTCTGTCCAGCGTTCACTCACCAGTTTATGAGCTAGAATGTGCTGAGTGAAGTGGTGGGGGTTCACTGGCATAGGAATGGATTTAGACGCCTAAATTGGAAGCGTCTGATAGGGTTTTTCCATGGTGGGGAGGTATGGTGCTGGCACGCTGCACCGCCTGCATAGCTTGGCAAGGTAACGGAGATGTGCTGATCACAAACCACAGAGAGAGCCTCGTCTGCAGCTCTTCACCCGACAGCTCACTGTTTCTGTTTGCACTATTCCTCCCTGCGATACTCACAACTGATCCGCTGACCAAAGAGTGCAGAACATGTCCATATCAGGCTGATTAGGCCTTTTTTTTTACCCAATTCAGTTTGTGAAGCAGGAGAAATAATTCTGTGCTTTTCCTTCTGCTAAGTTTGAAAATACAGATATAAAATTAGGATTAGATGGCATGCTGCACACAGTTATTATATATTATAGAACAAATAAAGGCATCCACAAAGTATATGTTATAGAACAATCAGAAATCAGGATATTATCAGAAAAACAACTCTTACTTCACCACAATGGAAATGTGTCTGCTGGAGAACCAGCCGCTTGTAAAATGTTTCCAGAGACACTGATATATATTCTAGGGAATAAAACATGATTAGAGGAAGAACACATCTTCATTATATAATAGGGATAACACAATAGCCTATTGAGATAGTCTAGGTGGGTATTAGAGATACCCAGGGGAGTTTTCACACCTACAGTTGCTGACTAAACTCAACCATGTCTTATTCATGCTAGCTGCTCTGTGAAGCTGTACTTAGGCAACGTGGTGCTTTGACCTAAATGCTAATGTCAACACGCTGATGCTCACCATGTTCAGTTTAGCGTGTTAGCAAGCTAACCGTTGCTAGTTTGCACTAAACACAAAGGTTTCTCAGAGTCATTACGATACATCGTCTGCACACCTTGGATATCTGTACCAATCCATGCAGTGTATGATGTGACATTTCACAGGATAAGTGACCTGTTGGTGGCGCTAGAGGAAATGTCACGGGGTCAGTAGAGTCAGTAGAGTCAGTAAGATTCGTGTCCTCTTGGGACAGTGAATCTTGTTTTGATGAATGTACAACATTTCATAGCAATCCATGTGATAGGATTGACCAACTGACACCATCCCCAGTGTCCAGAAAGAAGCAGACACACACAAAGGTCAAGTCCCATACATGCAGTAAACACAATCACACACATCTGTGATGAGGCCTGAGCGGCTGCAGTCATCCACACAGACAGCTCAATGATATTGAGTTGTTTTGTGGGGGGGGGGTATCTCGCTGGGCTCACGCTCATCACGCTAAGCTTTTTTCTTGCCCGCAGACATGTTGTCGGTTCAACATGGCAGCCTGAAGTCCAGCGCTTCAACGGGAGCCAGAGACCGAGGCGTGAAGCTGCAGCACTGAGCTCGCGACCACCAGCGTTCTGCGCCCATGTTCCCTCGTTTGAGGTGTGTCTGGGAACGGATCAATAAATGATGCAGATAATCCCCAGAGCCATGTTAGGATTTAGCTGTTGCTTCTGTGTTAATGAGACCGGATGTGACGATACATGCTTTGTTTGTAAATGACACACACACACACACACACACAGAAAGGTACACACCAGCATAAAGAGGCGTTCCCTCATTAAAAGGGCTGAAACTTTGACACTTTGACCAGCGACTGGCTCTGGGTGTAAATCAGGCCTTGCTGCCAGGTTTTATGACGACCAGCAGCCAGTCTACAAAGAAGCTGTTACATTAGCAGTGACTCACGCCAGTCACTCTATCTGAGCCATATGTGTCTGGATCCGCTGGCCTGTCAATCAACACCCGCTCCGCTCTGCAAGTGTGCTCCACAAGAAGTTAATGCTGTGTGTGTTTTAGTGTATCTGAACACACTGCCATGGTGGTGCATGTGTGTGTCCATATGCTCCCCTTTGCATTTGTGTGGATTCGTGCACACGCACATGCACGTGTGCTCAATTAACTTTGAGCAGGTCTATAATGACTCTGTGACACAGAGGCCCACACCTCATCCCTCACCGATCACACACTGCTCTCTCAGGACAGCAGAGAGAGTGAGAGATGGTGTGAGGAGCTGGGGGGGGGGGAAGGAAGACAGAAGAGTGATAGAGTGACATGCATAGAAAGAGTGAGAGACAGAATATACATTTTTTATGCCAAATTTAAACACAACGGTACGTTCCCAAACATATTTGTGCTTTTATTACCGCGATCATCAGGTGTGTTAGACCAACATTAGCACTCCTAATTCATTTCAATGAGACCTCGGTGTGATGCAAAGGCTTAACATCTTCCACAATGTACCACAATGTCATCAGGCAACCCACTGCACTGACCAATCACATACGTGCACACGTTTTCAGAGCTGGATGGAGAATAACTCGAGCTAAATTACAGTAAATCTATATTTAAGGTAAATGTGTATTCAGTAGATATATATTGTCCATTTCTGGTGATTTAGCTGAAAATGTATCACACTGACTCAACACACTGACACAGCACCACTTCACCCTGGGATGTTTACTTACTATGTGTGGCTCTGACATTGCATGCAGAGGCATTGTAGTAGCTTGTGGCACAGAGAGATGTTGAGAGAGGAGGCTGGTGAGTAACGTTCTCCTTCATCTTCCCCCCCTGCTGTTCATGCAGGCATCCACAACTGGGCCAGTCTTTCCCAGTGCGCTGCCTGCTAGGTCATTCTTCATGCCTGACAGTGACCAGTGCTGCCACACGGGGCCCACACATGCACCAGGATCCAGCCCAGTTTAAACCAAGCTGCAGTGACAAGTTCTGCTAACAAAGGCCCACGAAACTCCTGAAAAAACCCTGAAAATGATGTGCAATGAAGTGTCACCGTGCTTCTGCTTGATGGTCGTGTCCTGAAGGGGTGAACATTTTAACCCTTTGAAAAGGTCCACCAGCGCTTACATTGGTAGTTTTGCTTGTAGTGGTGTCAGTTCTTGGAGTATCTTCAAATGTTTATATCCCTACGATCTGTACAACCTAATCTAAAAGGTTATGTGGGGCAATAAACCATTCTGAATGATAAAAGTAGAGATTGTATCATAAATAAATAAAAATGTACAACATCTGACATGTTTTTCTCATTGTCCTGACGCTCCAGAGGTTATTTGAACTGTGCAGCTGGACTGCAGAGTACTTAAACACAACTCTGCAATACAATAGAGACATATGGTGGCAGGACGCACAAAGATACCCTGGGTTACTATAAATACTGTAAACACACACACACACACACCCCGTGTGAGAATGATGTCATTTCTCAAGGGCCAAAAAGAAGTATCATTGCACATCTGTGCAGGGCAAGCTGTTCCACTGTCACGTCCCAGCAGAGTGTGTGTGTGTGTGTGTGTGTGTGTGTGTGATTGGTCAAGAGGTGAAGTATTCACAGCTCTGTTGTAATGAAGAGGGGGAAGAATATCAAAGACACTACAAGGGACACAGAGAGCAGTCACGAGGAGAGAAACTTCACTGCGAAGCCACAAGATTTAATGTGAAACAGCATTTTGAGTTTTGCACCAACGTCTCAAGCTGCAGTTTCAAGTACCAGTGGTTTAATTGTTATACAAGACTCCTGAGTGGTATATTCCCTCATCACTGATTAAAGATTGTACTGAAATTCAAATGATGCTGGTGGGTTGATGTTTTCTTCTTTAATCTACCCAGATCCCCTGCAGACCTGAGTAACTGCTTCATCGTCCTGAGATCCACAGCTGCTTCAAACACACCTGAAATCACAAAGATGCAGAACAGCAGCTAAACAGCAGTTTAATGTATGATTGAAATTTCAACAAACATAATAATTCCCCTCCATGTCAAACAAAATGCTCCCAAAGATGGTTTCTGTCCGTTTAGGTCGTTTTAATCACGCTCATGTTTGTTCCAGTGTTCATTTTCCTGTTAGGTTTGGTTTTAATTTGTTATTCGATGCTATAAAAAGGGGATATGACCACCGCGGGTCACTACTGCACCAGCTCAAGATGGCAGCACCCGTGTCTGAGATAATTTGGCTTCATTTAGGTACAGTGGGAGGAAGTGGTCCATCTTTATTACAGACTGTAAATAAACATGTCAGCAGCCACACTTTACCTTTAAATGTCCCCCAAAGAAAAGTCAAAGTGAAGTTCCAGTTTCTCAATATTTGTAGAGGTAGAAACAAATCAACTGTAGCCTACAAACCCCCTTAGTATATGCCAACCAGTCAATGTCAAATCATTAGGGAGGAAGTGACTGTCGGCAGAGAGGGGCCAATTACAGGTTACAGCAGTGAGTGTAAATCGTCCTTGTTCCCTCACCATTGGAATCCATTAGCAGTTTATGGTGTTCAGAGGACGAAAACAGTGCAGCGCTAATCTGTTTCACTGCACTGATCAAAGCAGGGAAGGAGAGAGGTGGAAAAACAGAAGTACATCATGTTTAAAACTTCTTTAACACTGTTCTTCGTATTCACACAGCTGGGTCTTTCATCTCACTCACAGGTTGTAACTGTAATCTTCATTTACAGCAGGGGCCTGTACACTTTTAAATTAAAGGTCTACTTGTGATGCCAAGGACAGAAAAATGCAAAGAAATATCAGGATGTTTAGAGAAGTTCTGACTATAACCAGGTGCTGCAGACTTCATCACTGCAGATACTACAAACAAACGTATTTACAATGAATAGTTCAGGACAAGTGGTTGATGAGCTCGGAGGCTAACAGATCTCTTCCTGAATGTTTCATCTCTCTGTGCAAAACATTCAGCAAGCAGCGTCGAAGTTTTGTGAACTGTGAAGAACCAACATCACAGGCGGCAGATTATATCTCCCAAAAAAAACATCATCACTTACTTCAGTTTGATGTGTTTGACGTGTGTTTACTTTCAAAGTGACAAAGCTGTCAAACTCTTCAGCGACTGTGGACATGATGACAGTAATCTTAAAGTGTTCTTGTACGTTATGAAGAGTGTTGGTCTGCAGGAGAGCATGCACACGTCTCTGTCCAGTCCTCTGTTCACTTCTCTGTTGAGATTTAACAAGATGAGAACAAAGTGAAGTTTTATCTTTTCACGTTTCTGTTCGTCACTTACTCAACATGTCTCTACAGTGTGCAGTGAAATGCTTCCCTGTTGCTCTGCCACTGGTTCTCTTCAAGTCATCCATGATGACCCCCTGAACACCCGAACACAACCTTGTCATGTGATATGTTGTGACGAGTTGACAAAGATCACCTGAAGGCACCATCGCGGTTCTTGCTGCATCTCCTGTTGGTCGAAGTCATTATTACCACTGCAGATTCGGGGAGAGTGGAGTTTAAAGAGCTCATTAGAGGCGACTGACAGTGTGGATGCATTAAAGGTAAGTGGACTACTCCAGGGCCACAGGGCAGAGGGGTCAGAGCGACAGAGACAAGCCATCCGCCATCACACAACTGTTCTCCTGACATCTGGATTCAAACCCAGCTGACGCTGTAAAACACAATGTGGCTTTGACCCAAGCTGCGTGCTGATCAATGAAATCCAGATTTTGGCCAATCACAGCATAAAGACTTGTTACTTTCAGTACAGAACTCGGAAGGATTAGTTTCCTGTCCTCATTAATAATTTTCTCGACATTTTAAATCTCAATGAGACACTTGATAAGTAAATAATACATGAAAAATGTTATTTATGTTGATAAAAGGACTTTTTCAAAGTAAGGGTAAGGGTAGTACACTTCAGTTGTTATGCTAAGCTAGGCTGCCTGCTGGCTCTGAGAGTTGTATTGTATGTATATAATTGAAAAATGTTGATTTTGTGCTAGACTTGTCAACAATTGTCATGAATACCAGAAAAGATGTCAGATGAGGGAGATACCACATTAGAAGATGAGCACAGTGATTATTTACAGTCAGGTGTAGTCCCGTAGCATCCTAAGCAGCTGTTTAGCAGCATTACTGTATGTGCTGCTGTTCACGCTACCTAACGCAAACTATCTGCACTCTGAAACTGGATATTTTCGCCCTGAACTCGGCCTTGCAGGCAGCACTTTGGCTGAAAACCCTGGAAACACATGTTTTAGGTTATGGAAAGGTACGGTCAGGTGACTGGGACTGTGGGGGAGGGGGTTACTGCAGGGCTGGAGGGGGGAAGGAGAACCAGGTGACTGAAGGAGTCAGGTGACTGGGGCAGATGGACAGATGAGGGCATCTGAGGTTCATTGCAATGAACAGGTTTGGGGAAGTGGAGAGAGCGACAGAGAGACAGACAGACACAAAGATGGGAAAAAAAGGCAGAACTGAAATATTAATTACATTTTACAAATCTTGAGAACATCCCATAATAACTTTAATCAGTGCATTACACAGGTGATGTGGTGCAGACTCAGTGTCACTGCCCACCTGCCATTTTAACGGGAGTTCAGAGGTTACAAGGTGAAGAGAGGGGTCAGTCTCTTCCACCTCCAGTGTCTGATGTTTTAGTGTCATGTCACCTCATAAACACAGAACACCTGAAACTAAACGCCGAGGCTGATGGGATTGTTTTATACAGCCCACAACTCTTTGGAAAGCCTTTTTACAGCCTGCGGGTCATGACCGATGAAGAGCTCGCTTTCCGCCTCATTTCACCACAGGCCATTATTCCTCGTGCCGTCCTCTTGTGTTCGGAAGTGCGAGTGTGCTGCGGCACAACAGCTCTGCTTGCAGCACCAAATGGAAACGTGTGGAGGCGGCTCACACCTGGCTGGTGCCAGCTGTTATCCATCAAAAGACAGACAATAAAAGTCCTTCGGTTGAGGAGAAACGTGTTGAAGAGGCAGCAGTGAAGCACACAAACATACAACTCCTCGTTAGGCTGAAACCAACCAGTGTAGCAGCCACTGAGATTATGTCTCTTCATCTGTGTGAATTTAAGCTCCTGATTTATTCAAAATGGGACGCACCCCCGAAGGCGGTTGAGAATGACCAGGCTGAGATGCTGTGGGACTCATTCAGACTGACCACTAATATAATATAATAGTGGTGGACAAGCAGCAGAAGACGGCAGCAGTAGTAGATGACAGGAAGGAGGAGCACGAGAAGCTGAAAGGACTAGAAAAGACGTGGACAGTGAAGGCAGCAGTGCCTCTCACGGACCTCTAGACATATATATTAATATTATTAATATACATCAACTGACCTTTCACCTTAACACCTTCATACGGTGATAATATGTAAATGTGTTTACAGCTTCTGTGGCCAAAAAGTCTATTTTAACACCAGGAAATTAGATGAATTCTAACCTTCCTTTTTTAGAAGTGTCGTCCTGGAGGTGTTTGTGGTTCATTTTCTGCTTTTTGGGATCGTAGAAGAGCTTGTGTGTGTGTGTGTGTGTGTGTGTGTGTGTGTGTGTGTCATTTTTAATGGTGGAAAAGTAACTGGTCAGTGAATATAGTTTTAATTGATTAAATTAACACTTATTAAGTCTTTATTTACCTCAATGTAAATATTGTTGGATGTTGAACCAGACAAAAGCACACACACACACACACACACACACACAGAGAGCACGATCAAGGCCACATCTGTCTGCTCTCCAGCTGGCTGGGATCTGCATGTGAAAACAGCCGTGGCTCCATTTCTAACAGCATTCCCCTGCACAATAACCACACGGGTAATTTGAGGCCGTGCTCGGCGTCGTGACAGGACTGAGCCTTCATTAGTATGTGAGGAGGGCGGCCACTGTACGGGGTCACGGGGGGGAGGCTGGCACGCTGAGTATAAACCTGAGCCTGACTTGTTAAGGCTCTTGATGTACACTTGCTGATCAAGGTCATTGATCACACTCATTATGTCCTGGAAGTCCTTGCAGGTCAGAAGCTGCAGGTTTGGTCCGAGCCGAGGCCGACGGAGTGATACTGGGTTACTGGTGGAGCAAGAGCAACATTCACGGCCTTATCCCCCCACATGCTACCACCTGCTCCTCAGTGGGGGGTGGGGTTGTGGCAATCTTACAGAGGTGGGGGGGGGGGCTTAGTCACCGTGGAGCAGCCGAATCCCAGCCATTAATCAGTGCTCTCAACAGGAGAGCTGCTCGAGGGTCGAGGGTGTAGGAACTCCTTTAAGGTTTGCCATTTTTGATTTGGAGGACGATCGATGATCGGTCACAGGTTCA
>JAVQJD010086050.1:0-31709 GCA_036023655.1 Nannoperca australis
GAGAGAGAGAGAGAGAGAGAGAAAAATAGCCGGAGAAAGCAGAGAGAGAGAGAGAGAGAGAGAGAGAGAAAAATAGCCGGAGAAAGCAGAGAGAGAGAGAGAGAGCAAATAGAGAAGGGGAATGGAAAGAGAGAGGAGAAAGTAGAAGAGAAAAGGAAAGGAGTGTATGTGATTAGAGGTGATGGGATGGCAGTAGGGGTTGTGTCCTGCCTGGATTGACGGGCTGGCTGACTCTGTATCAGTGTGGTGCTAATAGCTGACCGCCACTGGGCGAGATGGAAAAGAGAGAGGAAAAGGCAGAGGACGAGGTAGAAGGAGCAGAGGAACGGCACGCTCTGAAGGGATGATACACCTCCTGCTGAGGGTTTCCACCAACAGACCTGTGGTGTCTTGGTGTGTGCAGCTGCTGTGAGACCGAGTTAGTAACGGTGATGGGATTGCAATGCTCAGTATCAAGCTGTGGCTTTGAAATTTTAAAATATTTTCTGGAAATATGAATTCCAAACAGAGGAAATGGTATTTCAATCTGAAAAAAAAAAGTATTGACCTGGTCTCAAGTGTTATAAAAAATCTGGTAGAAGATTTTCTTTGACCCAAAGGAACATCGCCTTCTCTGTGCCCTGGCATGGACCTCAGTAATTTCCTTGATTTTATTGAAACTATCTTGCGCTACCTGACATTTCATGTGGCCTAATTGATTATCTTGATGTATGCTCACACTCCCCTCTCTCTCTGTTCATCCCACCAGAGCCCATGCACGGCCCACGAAGACTAGAAGTGGTGGACATCCAGTCCAAACAGGTGACCGTGCGCTGGGAGCCTCTGGGCTACAACGTGACCCGCTGCCACAGCTACAACCTGACCGTCCAGTACCGCTCCAGGGTGGCCGGCAAGGAGGAGACCCGGGAGGAAGTGTGCTACGACACCCAGAGCCGCGATCCTCAGCACACCATCCACAACTTGACGCCCTTCACCAACCTCAGTGTCAAGCTGGTGCTACGCAATCCAGAAGGGGTCATGGAGAGCACAGAGCTGGAGGTTCAGACTGATGAGGATGGTAAGTGGGATGCAAGGTTACTTCCTGTACAGGTCTGGGAAGTGTGACACAAGCACCCAACCCAACATTCAAACAACTAAACGGAAACAATAATATTTCAAATGTTACATTTTGGAAAAGCGTAACATTTGCTAATCGGAAATTTGTATTTTAACCCCCCTAATTTAGTATAAATCAAAGTATATAAGTAAGCAGATATCAGACTTTTTTTGTATTTATGGTGAACATCCATATGAAGCATCTATCACTAATTAATCAATTAAGTTCTAACATTAATACATTCTATATAACAAACTGTCAAGATTCATTTTATGTATAATTATGTATAATTATAGGTGTTATACTTTGTTGTCAAGCATTCATTACTGGACATTACAACACTTATGGATGCTCATAGAAAGCGCCGTAATAATAATTATAAAACACTAGAAATGTGCTTATATTTGCTTACAACTCCATTATATAATGTGTTATAAACATTTTTAAGTGTTTATTTCTGCTTATAAATGCTAAATGGGGAGCAGGGGTATTTAAAAACCTATAACCTGTAACCTAAAATTAAAGGGGGGCGTAATAAGTAGTGTTGCTAATTCCAAGCCATCAAAATCAAATGAGCAAATATCATAAAGCCTATTAATTTGTCTTTCATTAACAAGTTGCAAGTTGTTTCCAAAAGTGTTTATTTTTGTACCATTTTACCTTATTATCCCAGGCAGTTTAGAGGAGAAATAAGAAATAAACTTATCTTTATTATTAATGTGATATTTTGATCTTTGGAATGATTGAGTAAATTATTCTCACTGAATCATAAACAGATTAAGTACAAGTTTGGGATTTTCCAAGTCTTTTTCAGGAGAGCACAGGAGTCAGACAGCAAACCTCTGTGTTGTATCGTTGTATCGTTGTTTCACCTCCTTCAAAGATGAAAGATCTTCTGTGTTGCCTCAGCAGACACAGGAAATGAACTCTATAGAAGTCTCAAGGAACCCCGGCCGCCAGATAACAAACTGGCTCAGCTGACGAAAAGAGAGTCATGTCTGGCTTAGATATTTGTGGTTGGAAACTTGAAAGTGGCAACTGTTTCTCACTATCTGACTGCTGTGTGTCTGTGGATCTGTGTGTTCAGCGTCCCACGGGAACAAGTGTACAGACAGAGTGTAGCTGTAGTTGCATTCTTGAAGATGAATCTTGGGGAGAAAAAAAGACATCTCCACATCATTCTGTTTCGTTTACAGAATGAAAGCAATTCACATGAGGGGTTAAAGGACCAGATCTCTTTGGCAGTATCTTGGTACAAGTAAACATTGCAGAAAGATTAAGATTCTCGCTATGCTCATGGGGTTACTTGTTCATCTTTGTTTGCAACACATTTTTTATCTGTGCGCAAAGTGTTCAGTTTTTCTGTAAAACTTGTATCAGGGTGTGTGTTTTGTGTGACAATGGCTTCAAATAATCTCTCAAATTCCCATTAAGATGTGTTTGACTTTGGCTCATGGCCATTTGTTTGCTGTAGGTACTTGAAAAGCTCTTTTATTGATAGTTTTATGCACAGCAAGATGAGGTGGTGGACTGGGTAAATCATAATAGAAAACACTAAAGCTGCTAAGCAGGAACTGCTTTTATCCAACTTTTATTGACAACATTTTTACTTGACAAACATGCAATGGAGAGAAAAAAACATCAATAAATATGTTCATGAAAATCCTTCTGTGTACGCTTTTTAGAAACGTCTTTCTCACCTTGAAAGTTACCACTCCACTGTCACCAGATTTGAGAAATGTGTTTGTGATCATTTGCCACAGTGCCGGGGGCTATTCCTCTGGAGTCCATTCAGGGCAGCGCCTACGAGGAGAAGATCATCCTGAAGTGGAGAGAACCAGCGCAGACCTACGGGATCATCACTCAGTACGAGGTACACAAGCACCAGGGTTAGCACAATGTTTGAGAATACTGATCACCCTTTAGAGTAGTAAACAGACTATTATAAACTATTTTACACAGCTGTGATGGGCAAATGGGAAATGTTCAAACAGATTTTTTTATCATGTGATTCACTTTGTTTTCTTGAGGTAGGGATGGGGAATCAGATGCATCCGCTAGTTTGACAGTCCTCACAACAAAGGGGTGCAGTATTTCATAAAGTGAGATTACACAAAAACTGGTTTAAATAAGGTTGAACTATGTAACCATGGAAACCTATTCTTCCAAATCAACCTGGATCTGATAAGGATAAATCATCTTCCTGTACACATAAATTACTTTGGTTTATTTCTTGTCTTTTCTTTTTAAGTTTTATTTTCACTTTTCATCTTGGACATGTTAGCTAATTTTTAGTGCTACTGATGAAGATATAAAATGAATTTGTAGACTTGACTAAAATCCAACTTGACAAGATTATAAGATGAGCCAAATGAACTGACACCGCAGAATTCAGCAGGATGTAGTTAGTCAGGTATTATGCCAGTTTAGCTCTAAGTTACAGTTGTGGAACAGCTTAAACCTGAATCAGTTTGTTTAGGTTCGCTCAAGCTAGGCTTTACACAAAACACTTGTTTACATGTGCAACCCCATTGTGTTTCACTGTTATTCATTGTTTTATTAGTGTAGAGTCAACTGCAAACTCCTGTCATCGTTTGTCCTTCTACACGTGTGTGACCTCTAAAGAAAATACAATCTCTGAAACACGCCTCGAACACACATCACGATTCAGCACCAAGCAAATGTTGACATAAGGCTCCGCACAGCCCCTGCCAGCTTTGTCCAGCAGCTGCATTGAGTCTTGAATAATAGAAACAGTCTCCACACACACACAAGATATATGTACACATTGATCTTAACCAGCTTAAGGTGGAAGTAATCCTCCAGCTTTTCCCACAGATTGATTCTCCTCTGTTGATTTTCCCTCTTGTCACCGTTTGCTCACGCTTGATATTTTGACTAGGTTAGCAATCATCGACGGGGCTGTTTCTCATGCGAGGAGGGCAGATTGAATAGTACAAGTGATGCGATCAGGGTCGTTGTATAGGTTGTTCCATCCACTGCCATGCCATGAAATATGAAAAAGATATTCTCGCAGCAGCACGGAGACATTTCAATCAAAGCAGGGAAGTCAGAATCCTAATAAGGCCGTGTTTATTCAAGTATGTGCAGTGCTTGTGTCCTGTGCACAGCTGTATGGCACTTAGAGGCAGAGTGCAGGGAAACAATGCCCATAAAAACGGTAGGGTTACTGCACGCTTAATTACTTTGAGAGCAACATGTTTCAGTTGTTTATCTTTTTAAAATTTCATGGTACAAGTAAAAGCATTCAGAGCAAATGGCATGGCTTGCATTGCCACTTTGTTAGGTCCTCTCATATTTATGTTGAGGCAATTTATGTTTTGCTTTATAAAATACCCACTCCAGGCTATGATATTCATATGCTGCTGCAATTACTCCTCTCTGTCTTTGTCTAGAAAGCCTTTACAGTAAAGTAATGTGTGGAGTTAAAGTAAACAAGAAGCATTACTGGCAGTTCCTGGTATTTCCTGGTTTTAATATACAGTAAAACATCATTATAGATTTCACAGCATCATCTAGAATCACAGGTCTTAAAGTTAAAAAAAGTATTATTATTCATGTCATTCCTGTCTTAAACAGGGTGACAGATGAAGAAAATCTAGCAAGCCAGCAGCTTGCTCCAGGTGTGTTCCCCTCACTCCACTCCAGTCTGACTGGTTTAAGAAAGTAACCCATGATGTATTCAGCCGGTATTCCCCAGAAGTTGCTTCTTACAAGTCAGGACCTTGCTTTGATTTGACATTATCAAAGGACTCAAAGTGAAATATGTCTGACATGTCAGAGAAATCAAAGAGATTTCAGCTCTGTTTCTCTTTGACCAAGCTCTGTCAGTGGCATTTTATTGGCAACTTTTCAGACGGACGTAAGCCAGCAATTATTCCATATCAGTCATCATTAGCAATTCAAATTAACTGTGAGGTAGCATGTTGAGATGCTCTGGTCAATTAAAATTAATTTAAAAATAGCCACTATTCTTGATTCTAAATTCTTATAACACGCCACCTTTTCAAATCACTGAAATGTAGATTATTAATATTTACTGTAGGTCTGCCTAAGAAGCTTAAAAGTCTTCTGCAAATAAAAATATTAAGGTGGAGTTTAGGTGGGTTTTCTGTTCCACTCTTTCATTTTATTGTATGACATGAAAGAGCATACAGCATCTTTCATTAATAGTTATCTAGCTTTCTTCATTATCTTAACAAAAAAAGTGCTGAAGATCATATTTTTACGCTTCATAAATTTGACATTTTCCTCCCTCAGATGGAAAAATGTAAACCAGTGGGATTTGAAAAGCTTAATATATCAGATCGAGTAATAGTTACAAGCAAGCTCAAACTAATTTGCTAAAATATTCTCTATTATTTTTCCCGTCAGTTCCATTAAATTTGTAAAAACCTGTCCATGTGCCCAGTGTTGACAAGTCATTTCAAATACCTCTCCCTGAAATGTTATGATATAGGATTTGGCATCAGAGACTCATTTCACAGACAAAGACTAAATGAGAAGGTCTCGAAGCGTTTCAAAACTTGGACACAAATTATGCAGCACTCCTAACTCCCTTTGTGTTCCCTAATTGGAATTATAATGGAGGTTTTCCTTTACAAGCAAAGCCATTTTCTTAAAACGGGACTTTACAGTTATTCAAAATGGTTATTAACAAAAACACTCACCTTAATGCTTCTCTCCAGAGCTCCCTGTGTTTATTAATGGAGAAGGAATACATTAAGTGTATTTCCTCTCTCCTTGAAAACATAAGCCTGCATCAGCTTTGGTTAAAAAATATTATGTACCCTTTTTACAGGAGAATCTATCCCCTGTTATGAGACAGCACCCCTCCATAGACGTTTTGTACCTCCCTTCTTTTGGAAATGCCTGAATAAAGCCTTAAAGTCAGAAACTGACATGGAGTGAGAGCCTCTTTATTCAGCATTAGACTTTTTAACGATTTGCTCTGTGGCATTTGGCTTCACCAAGAAGTACAGAGGAGGTAGGGGAGCCTTTGTGTTGTTGTTTTGAACTACATTATACAATGTATAATTCAATATAATATGGTAATATGATCATATCATGCTATTGTTGCACACAATGATGTTGTCTGAGATAATATATTCCAAGCAAATTGTAATTACAGCACTAAGAGTGCATGCTGGTGCTTTGGGCTAAATGCTAAGGGCAGCTAATGCTGGTTTACTATGTTCACCATCTTAACATTTGTCAATTAGCAAATTAATCTTATTTGGTCATAAAGCAAATAATTGGGCAAAGAAAACATTTGATTGATGATGGTGCTAGATTGAAAGTTAAGTTATTACAGTTCATCCTATGGGGAACATGAATAACAGTCAGTAGGACGCTTCCTCTTGGAACCATAAATGTCCGTCCAAAATATCATGGCAATAGTAGTTTATATGTTTCAGTCTGGACCCAAGTGGTGGACCGACCAACTGACAGACGTCTAGCATGGCTTTAAACTAGCAAAACAAACGGAGGTTTTGTTTTACACAAGGGAAGAGTTTTGACTGATGCATTTCTCACATGAAACATTCCTTTGAGAATTTTACATGTAATCTTGCATATATTTGCCATATCATGATTTGTATTGATAATAGTATGATATAGTATTCATATACTAGTCATATTGTTCAGCCCTAATTGTTCCAAAGCTATTGCACTGTGTTGCTATTAGTTGTACAAGTATACATAATTAAACTGGGTATTCAGGATCATGCACACAAAGAAGTACATTAGGGTTTGTTTTTTTTTGTTGTTTTGTGGCTTTTGGTATCACTGAGTAGTGCAGAGGGCAAAGGGGTGGAAAAAATAGGATAACTCTCACCACCATGAGTGGGTTACAAAACCTCAACACAGTGAATACAGTAAATGCTTTAGCTTGCAGAGCCACTTGGATGCCTCCAACATAAAACGCTTTCATTGATTGAATACAAATCCTCCTCAGCTGAATAGAGCTGAGCATGGAGTACCAGAGGCTATTATCAGAATATTCATTTCCTTCCTTTCTAGATCTCCTACAAGGCGGTGAGCTCCTTTGACCCTGAGCTGGACCTATCCAACCAGAGTGGGAAGGTAGTGAAGCTGGGCAACGAGACCACCCACATGTTCACGGGCCTCTACCCAGGCTCCACGTACTCCTTCACCCTGCGAGCTAGCACTGCCAAGGGCTACGGCCCCCCTATTATCACCCAGTTCACCACCAAGATATCAGGTCAGCGGGGTCAACAGCATGGCCGGCTAGTGTGTAGAGTTCTTGATGTCCAAATGTGTGAATGGAAAATGTAACTCAAAGAAAGTTACACAGCACTGCTTTAACTTTACTGATATCATTGTTTTGTCTCAAAGTTTAAATCCTAGCCATCTGTTTCCTAACCAATAAAAATGTACTAATATCATCCAACGTGTATGAGCTGAAATGCTTTATATCCTGTATCACTGAACCAGCTAGGTGTTTTGGTAAATTCATTTTGATGCTTTTTGGTCTGGCTATTACATTAGAATTAGAAGAATTGCCTGATTGGCCAAAGACAGATTGTGCTCTTAGTTTCCATAAACCATGCTTAAAGCAAACTGAAACTAAATTGATTTAGGTGATGACTGTGCGGCTATTTGGCCATTTTTCTTACCTTTTACAGTTTTTTTATGCTCTATTTTGAAGACTTTCTTTCTGCCAGATCCTGTGAATTCTTTTGTGACAGCAGAAATGTGTCACTCTGCTCTTATTGCTATACTCAATGATTAAATTGCGTTGTAATAACGGCAAAGAGCATCAAGCGCTCAGTGTAAAAGAGAGAAAACTGGCATTGCTTTTTTTTCTCTTTACTGCTTTGAACTTTGCTTTACAACGTATTAAAACGCCTTACTGTTTGGGTTTCTCCTTAGCTCCTTCCATGCCGGCATACGACCAGGAGACGTCTCTGAACCAAACAGACAGCACAGTCACTGTACTGCTTAAACCTGCCCAAAGCAGAGGTGCACCTGTGAGGTAGGCTTTCACACACACACACACACACACACACACACACACACAGCACAGAGTAAAAACAACAAAACAGCAAAAAAAAAAATTATCAAAGCGCTTGGGTTTATCAATACCCCACCGTGAAGGAGAGTTGCCAGGGAATTCGGTAACGTGCTCTACGCGTCTCATTTTTTGAGCATTATTTGTTTGTGGATTTTGATCCTGTGAAAAAAGAAGCATAGCCTTTGAAGATGAGAACAAAACCCGGTGCAGCCAAGGCTAGCTTCAGGATGTCTTTTCCTTTACATGTCTTTTATGTACTGGGCTGCCCACCACGAGCCACCACGGGCTTCTGGGGAACGAAGGAATTCTGCCTGCTTGATGCTGCATCTATTAGTCATTTATGAGGGAAGCAGTACAGCTGTTCTGTTTAAATGCCAAGTTGTTGGGCAAAAGTCATCATTTTGGTTTACCCAAGGCCGCTGCGCGCTTCTGGCAGGAATGCCGCTTGTTTGATCATCTATCTTTTTGTCAGTATTAGCTGTTGAGCTATACCACAATTCACTTAATGCAGTTTGTAAGTGAGCAGCCTCCACTGAAACAGCTCTTTTCTTCAGGTCTCCTTTCAGTACCAAAGTCCTTTTTTTGATGCACCTCAAGTATTTGTGTGTGTGTGTGTGTGTGTGTGTGTGTGTGTGTGTGTGTGTGTGTGTGTGTGGTTGTGTGGTTGTGTGTGTGTGCAAGTTTTTTCTATTTCAAAATGATAACATTGTGTAATATGTGATGCCAGCATAAATGACACACAATCATAAAGTTATATTATATAACTATAATATTATAATATAGGAATAACGTTAGGAATAAGGTAAAATATAAAAGTTCTTTATTTATTTTGGCCTGAAGATTTCTTCAAAAATTGGTTACTGTGTGATGCATTGGAGTACACATTATGTTGATAACATTACATTACACATTACTTTGAAATAAAATAAGAACAAAATAAAACCATTTGGGGAAATACACTTATTTGCATGCTCATCAGTGAGCTTGAGTGGTGCTGCTAGACGGATGTAGCTTCTTATTTTATGGACAGTGTTTTACAGTGTGGTATCGATCTACTCATTTCCCAAAATGTTGAACTATTGCTGTGTTTGGTTGGGTGGCACAGAGTAACATTTGACGAGCCATCCCCAGCTAAGGTGCTTCTGGCTTGACTTGGGTGCCCCCATCAAACACAGTGGACAGTGAGAAGTCAGTGAGGGATCTTGGCTGTAAGAGTGAGTCCTGTTGGTTGTTTTGTGCGTCTGATGGACTACAAATGTCAGTTTTTGTCTGTGCTACACCCTTGAGGAGCCCCATTGTTGAAGGTAAATAGAACATGTCAAATTAAAGTATTTCACAAGATGATCCCCTCTACATCTCTACAGTTTATGTCCTGTATGTGCCTTCAGCCTCCAGGACCCTGAGAGAGTGGGTTAACTTCTTCATATGAGGAGTGATGGACACTTGTGCTGGTTGTAAAACTCAATTTTACACCATCAACTCATCTGAGTTTTTTAAAGATTACAGCCTGGAGATCTTTAGTCAGGCTTGTCGGCTCATGTTTGCCGTATGTGCAGCTGTCCAGATTAATGCCCCAGCGCCAAACGGAGAGGCCTGAGCAAGAAAGACAGAGTGATCGTTTTCTTCTCGTAGGTACAATTTATAAGGCCTTACTCAGGCTGCCATTCTTTCCCTGGGCTAATTACAAACCCCTAATTATAATTAAGAGTGTCGTGAATCGGAGCGTCCATTAATTAGCATGCTGGGCTCCTCTTTTGTTTACCGTTGGAAGGCATGCTCACCTCGTGAGCAGATGAAAGAGATTTGTCTTTGGAGATATAAACTTTAGTTTGAGACCAACTTCATTCTGTTTGACCGTGCCGAGACATAACTGTGTACAAATGTCTCATGTCCTAAATATGGTGATTGTCACGTGTAAGATGGAGATACACTCGGTGCTTGTGCTTGTTTATGAAGAGAAAAGAATGTGTTTTGATAGACTAGATAGAGTTTTAAGGATCATATATGTTTAATGAGTCTCTCGAGATAATCCATTAAAAGAATTGAGCACCATTCATCAGTGGAGTTCAGTACATGGCAGAACTACACCTCCAAACTAATTGAGACATTCTTTGATCACAGCTGAGCCTCTCCACATTTAAACTTTGGGGAGTTTCAGGTACACATCTCTTTCCCCACCTCCTCACTTCTAAATCTCGCCGGACATAAAGGCCAATATACACTGCCTTTATGTGAGCGCCCCATGTCTGAAAAAATATGAATAACAAAAGAAAGGAGGTGGTGGAGGGCAGCAAATAGGAGAGATTATGATTCAGGCCTAAGACGAGCCACTGGCAGGCTTTTGAAGGTGTTTTCCACTCCCACCTCCAGTGACACAAGATGCTTTTGAAAGTCTAAGGTGACTATAAAGTAGCCTCCATTCAGAGGAGTTGAGTGAAGACGTCTGTTGGGATCTGCTGTCTGGCCAATCATGATAAATTTTAGTCATCTGGATTTCCCAAGCTCAAAAAATAAAAACATCTCTTATCTCTCTTGGGTTGAGAATCATGACTAAGTGACATTTATAGTTGAGGCACAAAGAAAGAGATGTTTTACTAAATGTTCCATGACCTGGAGTGTTGGAAAACTTGGAAACATAGCTGATCCAGTCAGTCTGTTGAAGAGTAAGCATTTTGTCAACCAAGTACTTAAATTTCACACTATGGTTAGATTTAATTTTGCGCCCCTGCTCGTGTTGCAAGAGTAGCCATCACTTTTCTAGAGTGGTGGGTAGCTCATTTTAAAATTGAACACTTTATGAAATCACTTTTAAAGCCCCTATGAAATAGGGATTTGACAGGGGAGAATACTGATCTGCAGCACTACAGAGCAGAGCAGCATGAAGCTTGATTTGATAACGCAATCTTGCACGCTGATTGGGTTTGGGAGGTAATAGATCTCCAGACATTTGAGTTTTAAACAGCAGATGTTTTGCTGTAATACAGGAAGGG
Source organism: Nannoperca australis (assembly GCA_036023655.1). NCBI lineage: Eukaryota > Metazoa > Chordata > Actinopteri > Centrarchiformes > Percichthyidae > Nannoperca > Nannoperca australis. The sequence goes on from JAVQJD010086050.1 coordinate 11,144, forward strand.
CAACAAACTGGAAGATCACACGATAGCGCTGCTTCATAAAGAAATCAAGACGTAACAGATGACAAATGTCCGTTTCACTTCACCATCCTGCAGTCATGCTCAAGTCAAATCATTTTTTAGATAGATCTGGGCAGACGTTGTCACTGCTGAGGGAGGCAGTCAATTTTTTCATATTTGTGTAATTACTAATCGGTATAACATTTCCAACTTGGATTTGGCTTCTAATCTCTGGGACACGCATAGCCGGGAACAATTTTTACCAGAGGGGACACTGTTCCTTTAAGAGGATTAGTGAACTGTCTATCAGTCATGTCGTGTTTAACTAATGTTTGCAATGGCCCCTCGTCAGGGCCAGAATACGCCTCTTCACTCCGTAGCATCAAAATAAATGTTTACATGCTTCTGCAGAAATAAACGATTTGAGATGCTTTCCTTATCATTCACACCACTAAATCATCCCTTCTCTCTTTTCCTGCCATAACCTTTGCCTTGAGCAAGCGCGCACACGTATACATGAACAGAAAACCTATAAAATACAGCATTTTCCTGTGTTGTAGGAGGCATATTGAGGAAACAGAGTTCCAGTGTGGTTCCTACCCTGTAGCGTCAGATTATCTGTGCTCAACCATGGCCTGAAATCAGTTAAATGATTTTATACAGTCCTAAAATAAGCACTATTTTTCTTTGATCACGGCATAGCAAACGCTAATAGCTGTGCCTAAACGCGACACAACTCAGTGCTTTTTACGATTTAATGGCAAATGTAATCTATGGCACCTTCTAATTTGTTTGCTTTATAGCTTTATGGACACCAGGGAAATATAAAGAGTAAGAAGACAGACGCATGGAGGGAGGATGCTGGGTCAGGAGAAGTGTGTTACTTACAACCGCTCTTAAATCAGACATATAGGCATATAGAGCCAAACCGATTAGCATTAGAGAGAGAGAGAGCGAGAGAGACAGTGATTGAAATGCTCCCCATACCCCTTCCCTCATCTCCTCAAACTGCCTGGAGTTCTCCCCTATCAGCCCACATGAAAAATAAATCTGAGTTTCAGGTCACAATCCAGTCGATTCCGAGTCAATCCGCCATAATTGGTTGGCGTCACATGGCGGCAGAGCTGAAATCTATCGGGCAGCAGGGCTGGAGGAGGCCTAATTGGTGTCAGCTCAGGTTGCAGCACTACTGCAGGAATACAGGTCTGCCCCGCCGGCCCCTCTGGCAGACCACTTTTAACAGCTTATGCCGTTCTTCTCGTACGGCTTCTCCCTCATCCCTCTTTCTCTCCTTGTCTTTCCATCTTCTGCTCAGGGAGAGAAGTTGAGGTTTTCAGCAGTTATGGAATTAAGTACAATTACGAACCTTTCACGGAGGCATGTGGTGTGAGCTGTGGGTTTCCTCTCCTGTGGTTTCCTTTTTAATCTGCGATCTCTGTGTTTGTGAAGGTTTAGTTGGCTTTTATTAGGATTAGTGACTAACATTCAGCTGAACCTGTTCATGGCTTGCCTAGCAACATCATGGATTGGCTTTATAGAACAGGTTTTACTGGGCATATTTATTGAAACATACAGAGAATCACAGTGGTAGAAAGAAACTAAATACATTCACTCAAACACTGCACAGATTTAAAGGCACTTCTACTCCACTACATTTCAGCAGGAGACTTTTAACAGCTGTAGCTAATAGTTACATTTGAGATAAAGAATTTATATCCAAATTATATGATCAGTTTATAACATAATATATAACAGTTTATAACACAATAATAGTGTGATAGATACAACTATAACAGTATTAAGAATCAGTTAAAATGAGTTCCATCTCAAATAACTACAACCTCAAATTACCGTTATATACGTAAAATACATAATTATGCAAAAAACATTAATGATCCAGTAATATAATACTTAAACACTGACATTTTAAGAACATTTTGATGCCAATGCTTTTGTACTTTAACATATTGTTACTTTTCCTTCAGTAAATGATCTAAATGCGTCCTCATCACATCATCGTCAGTACGAGTGCAGTAGTTTACAGTTGTCTAGTTGGAATTTGATGAAAGGAAACATCAGCTATAAAGGATTTTTTTTTGTTCTTGCCGTGAAGCTATTGTTCAACTGTTTGTTGTTTTTTCGTTGCTCATTCACTGTCACACTAAATCAAGAATATGACTAAATGACTCTGGTCTGTCAAAATGACTCATAATGGAAATTGTGAACTCAGCATGAGGTGACAAGGTGTCAGCTGCTCAAAGGCTCATTAACATGACAGCAGTAATTACAGAAACAAAAGGGATCATTGCATTTTTAAATCGCCAACATTGAACTCTTGAGTCACTTTTACATTTTCCAAGCAGCTGAGGTGAACATAGTATATTTTTTTCAAACACCGTGCAAGTGAGGGTGCTCCTTTAAATATTTCATAGGCATACAGCAAGTTACCGCTGCAAAAAGCTTTAAGTGAAACCAGTAAAGTGGGTATTATTGTCGCTATCACTTACAACAATGAACAAAACATTTTTATTAAATTGCAAGTTTATTGTGAGCTAGTTTTAGTTCCCTGCTGCAGTGAATGTTCAGTAGAAGAGAAGCAGTGGTTTATATTTCCACATTACAAGAGTTCTTCCCCTTGGAGCCTCATAGCCTTTGGCACTCGGTATTTTGCCTGAGGATAGAAAGTCCTGTTCACACTGTGTCTATCATTAAGTCATGGCACAGCCACATCATCATATCATAAGGAGCCACCCGGGGGGAGCTGGCTTTTGTTTTTATTTCACTAACTACAGATTGATTTGGAATATAAAGTACCAATATGGGCAAGTTCTGAGTCAGTGTACATTGCAACAGCAAAGCAAAAACATAGATGCAGTTATTGTGGCCATAATTTGTACTAGGCATAGTGGATAGTTAGTAGTTTCTAAAATAAAAGACAGCCATAGGAAGTCTCACTTAGGATATATCCTAAAACAATAGCTATTGTTAATCCGGTGATGAGTACTGCAATGTGACTGACAGCAGACATCATTTTAAATCCTCTGTCGTCCCACATCACATCTACAGTGTTTTGGCTGAGGCCCCTCATTACTTATTTCCTCGCCGCTCTGCAGCTACTTAAGGGGCTCCCATGTACCGTCTCCACCTGCCCTTTGACCTCTGCTCTCAATAGGACACAGTAATTAAAGGCTGATTTCTCCTGCCGACTCTCAGCAGGATTCGATGTTTCATCACCTCCCAACCCAGCACTAAATAGGAGAGCTCTAAGGAATTAGGACGCACCCACCAAGAGCAAAGGGGGGTTTTCTAATGACGCTGCAAGCACCCTATGATAAACTGTAGGGTTAAAGAGCACATGCTGTACACACAAGGGGACACTTAATCACCCAGTACCAACCGCGGGGAACAATTGATCATCTCCAGGGCTGTTTGTACTATGACTATACAGTTTGCGAGTGCCGCAACTACAGTGCAGATTTTTGTTGACAAAAGATTACATTTTTTACATGTTGTTCCAACAATGTGGGCTACGGTAAAATGTTCACGGTCACCCAAGCTCAGCATCCTGCCTGGTCTTTTACCCATTGTTATTTTTATATGGCACGGTTCAATCAAATGAATGCTTCGATAGATACTAATGCTTCACAATGATTGTTGTTTGCAAAGAAGACTCAAAAATTGGCGACCTATTTTAAGAAAGCAAACATATGAAGACTGCAATGTACATTTTTTATTTATATATTATGTTTTTATGTGTTCATATTCATTTCTAATCAATCTGATCAGTGATCAGCACTGGAGGCTGCTTCTTTGTACAAGAGAAATTGGTGCACTTTAAACATTATTGATAAGAAGACAGCTTACGAAGTGCCCTGTGGAAATTTCCTGTACGCAAACAAATGTGCTGTTTACATTTGTTGCCAAAGTTCAACTGCGCCTGGATCAGTTCTCAGCCAGGTGTTAACGCCATCCGTACAGTGTGACCGCATTAAGAAAAGAGCCGTCTAGCAAGTTGACGTCACCTAACTGCACATCTTCCTGCTGCTTTAAGCAAAAACTACATGTAGCGGCCCTAACTACGTCTTCCTTTGCAAAAAAGGGATTTCAATATGAAATACATAACTCATTTGCATATTGAGATTGCACTGCTAATTGTGATAAAGAGATTCCACATGCTAGCTTGAAGTAAGAATGCAGTTCAACAATGTGGAAATGATCTATTCAACCATTTTTTTTGTTAACATATTATCCAATTGTGAAAAAACAAGTGCTAAAATCAGAAATCAGCTTTTTAAAACTAGAGAACCAGAGCATGTCACATCGTAATATTTATTTATTCATTCATTCATTCATTGAGCACTGCAGCTTTGCTCCGTCTTCTGTAATAATAACTTGTTGTTTGCATGCCTCTTTTGGAAATGGATCGCTAGTCCCCAATCATGGCTGGTTATTCTTTGTTGCAGCTGTAAACAGACTCTTTGTCACTCAGCGACTCAATAGATTTAACAGGTGGATGCGAGATGCATACTAACGTGAGCGTCTATAAGACAGTCAGTCTCCCCCTCAAGCTAAGTGGCCGGCTCGGAGACAATGTCATCTCTGTCAGAGGCACAGAGGGCTGCAGTTTTGATCTAGCTAAACACAAGACACGGGTGGAGAGGAAATGGAAAGAGCCGTTAACCTTTTCAGTTGCTGAATAATGAAAATGCAAATACCGTCAGGCCCCGTCCTGTGTCACTGCTCATTTATCTTGCATTGTATTTTTAAGTCTATCCTGTCACTTAGATAAACAAGTGAATTTATTATGGACTTCTGATTTGATCATTTAAGAAACATAAGTTGTTTATGACCACAGTTGCTAAGATGCATATTAGTGTGAGTACACTTCATTAACTATGTTCTACTAATCTACTCTTTATATTTTTTACTTTTACTTTCAAAATAACACAGTTTCTGTGTTTTGTCAACGTTTCACGCTCTTGCTCTTCCTATAACTGCTTGACCCGACGTGTAAGTTAATCAATAATAGCTTTAAGCTCGCAGCTTGTTCTCTAACGTGTGTTCACCAAAAGAAATCACAGAAAGGTTTCAAAATGTTCTCTCTTTCAGATCCGTTCTAGGCAGTAAAAGTTTCTATTGACTTTATGCACAAAGATATTGTGTTGAAAAGAAAACTTTACTCATTACTTACCTGAGACAAACACACACCTTCATGGTCATGCACTCAGATTTAACACTTATAATGAGCAAATCTGAAATGTCTGCTTATCCGTTCAAAACAATCTCCTCTATTTTGCATCTAAATAAAGAATAATTTCTGGAGACTTGTTGGTGTACTCTGAGATTTGGAGCTTTCAACATGCAGTTCTGTGCCATTCATAAAGAAGCCATATTTACACTCTGTAATGCTAACCGCATTGCCAACAGTGTTCTTCAAGCGCCTCTTTGGCTCGTTGGAGTCTTAATTCTGTTTGTGTCTTGTCTTTGCAGTGCGTACCAGGTGGTGGTGGAGGAGGAACGTCCACGCAGAGCACGAGGGACAGCCGAGATCCTGCGCTGCTACCCAGTTCCCATTCACTTCCAGAACGCCACGCTCCTAAACTCCCAGTACTACTTCACTGCTCAGTTCCCCGCCGCCGGCATCCACTCGCCCCAGCCCTTCACCGTGGGCGACAACAAGACCTACAACGGCTACTGGAACGCCCCTCTGCTGCCTCAGAAGAGCTACAGCATCTACTACCAGGCTGTCAGCACCGCCAACGGGGTGGGTGTTTCACAAGTTTTTATTTTATTCATGAAATTTCTGTCCAAATGAAACATTTTTTTTAAATCTGGCCAGTCTCTACTGGCTACTCTGCTACAATTCAGAGGAAATATTATACTTTTTACTTCACTGCATTTATTTGGCAGTTGCTAATGCTTACTTTTCAAATTAAGATTTTACATGCAAAACACATGATCAGTTTATAAAATGTGATATATTGTTACTGTAACGCACAGAATCTTTACAATGTGATATTAGTACTTTTGTTTAAGTAAAGGATCATAATTCTCCTTCCACCTCTGCTTATAACCAAAGAGGATTAACAAAGATGACATGAAGAGAAGAAAAAAAACCCTTCATCTAGATTACATGTTGACATTTTCTGGTTTGGCAGCATGTCTAACCTGGCAACTAGACCGGCAAGAGAACATCTAATACACAAGAGAACACATACAACTTAAATCTTAATGTGGATTGTGAAAGTAGACTTTCCACTTGTTAGTCAAACCATGCTGCTCTTTTGAAATCATGCGCACATCCACTTTAAAGTGTACATGAAACAGTGCTAAATATTATGGTCGGTTTAATGAGAAATAAAGGATGACTGACAGATTGATTGACTTGCTGACTAAAGGAACTGAAGTGGCTGAGTACAGAAGTCCCTGACTCTACACAGTAGCTGCTCACACAGGGAGACACATGCACGCAGCAGCACAATTGCATTTGGCCTCTGCTAGATGTGTCAGTACTCTGGTGGGGTGCACCGGCAGCACTGTCTGCACTCCTAATAGGATACAGCAGGGTCAAGCGTGGAATGCATAGCTCTTTGCGGTGACATGCTCTCTCCCTCCATTACTGCTGCCCTGTTCTCCTGCCTTTTCCAATGGAGCTTCACGGCAAATGCCAAACAAGCCTTTGATCAACGACATTTAAGAGAGGCAGTCTTCCCGGCCGCAGTTAAGTGTGGGAGGCAGGCAACAACAACGGGGCTACCGATCGTACAGGTCGCAGCCTCTGTCATCAAGTGGCACTTGGCAGGGCCCTCCCTCCACGGAGCCGTGGCAGACAGCTCAATGGCGACTTCAAGAGCCCCACTGATTGTGGTCCTGAATGAGAATCGCCATAAACAGCCTCCTTGAGAAACACCAGCACGTCTTTAAGGAGGCAATAGAAACAACACGTGCAGCGGGGCTGAATCCATTTAGCGAGTTTGCTCTTGAGAGCAAAACATCGGCGGCCTGAAACTTTCCAGGGCGAACCGGTGAGTGTTAGAAATTGGCTGATAGTGCTTCGCCTTGAGCAAACAAAATGAAAGAGTCCCTTGTTGACACAGATTAAAGCTCCGTCTCCACGATGGAGACATTTCTGACATTATTTTTATGTTCAGTGTTTTGATTTACAGTAGCCAAATGCACTCTTTCATTAAGCCATCACTGTCAGTGGATAGTACCGCACACTTTAATTAATGTCTAATGATGTTGGAGTCATTGCTTTGTGCCTCTTAAACTAAATTAGCACTTAGGGAAGGTGAGTGCCATCCATACCTAGAATTCTTTCAGCCTTCTATTCAAATAAAAATCCAATATAACTTCCTGTAATGCTGCCTTTAACAAAAGGACCTTCTGACAGCTTAAACGTTGCAGTAATGTGAATACACATGCACCCAGGTTGTGCATCAACATTAATGTTTTTTCTCCCTCTCTCTTTTCGTTATGCCTCTCGTGGCCTCTGAATACTGTTTCTCCCATGTGTGCTCATTGCTCATTGGACAGCTTGTCTGGGTCAAACACAGGGACACAGCACTCTGCGCCGTATTACTCATTGTGTCCTTTTTCCTGTTCACCAGACCATTGTTGACAACAAACTTTTCTGCCAACAGCGAGAGCAGTGTTTTTTTTGTTTTTCTTTATGTTGTTGAAGGCTGCTGTCAGAGCTGAATCTTCATTACATATTCAGAAAAGACTCCCTGACGTGTCATTTTGGAGCTCTGCATGCTGGGTTGGTGTCGCTTGTCACAGGGCTCTGGTTTCTCCACAGTGGCTGACCACCTTGAGCCACAGGCTGCCGACAGATCGCTGTTGGCTGACAAATCAGCAGCTCAGCCCCACTAATCTGTGCTGTAGGCCCTCTCGCCCAACTGCGTTTTGTGTCACAGTCATTGAGCTCAACAGATTATAGGGGACAGCGTGGAACTGGCTGAGCTGTTTTGTTGTGACCGTGGGTTCTTTTGATAGGTGTTGTTGCCTCCATAAGTGTGTGTGTCTGTGCACGTGTGTCATAATAATCATCTGATTCTCTTCCTTTTCTTTCTTCCGTTTCCCCCTTTCCTCTTTTAATTTCACTGTTTGTACAGGAGACCAAAATCGACTGCGTTCGCGTGGCCACCAAAGGTAGGAATAGATCAGATGGTGTTTCCTAGATGTAGATCTTAACATCACTTGCATGTGATTTCTGGAAGCAAACAAAATTAACACGTTTTTTAAATGAAAGTCACTGAAATCAATACAGAGATGACACTCAAACTTGATTAAGTTTGTTACCCTTTGTAAGTGTCTTATAAGACAAAACTGTGTGATATGGTCAGTCTTCACACGTTCCCGTCAATACATTGACCCAGAACATGTGTTTTTTCATGACTGGGAGGCAGTCTCTGTGCCCACCGAGGTCTGTAGGTACTTAGCTTTGCTGCCTGTACATCCTGATCCACACATTAAAGGTGATGAAGTCTAAGCGGCCATTGATCCGGGAGCAGAATTGATAAGGCCAGAGGGAGCCCTAGTCACACTTCGTTCCGGGCCGTGGGAGGTCCTGTCACATGCCTCGACAATGTTGTATATTGTGAAATTTGCATGCAGCCCCGCTATAGATTTCTTGTGGAGTTCCAGATATCTCCATCTCCACGGCTCAATAGGCTGAAGTAAAATGGCACGTACTAGAAGTAGAAGCATCATACGAGCAATTTATCACCTGAAGGAATACAGTTTAGTGTTAGGCTACCAAAGATATGAACGTGTGTGACGTGACTGCTGTTGCTAACTTAGCCAAAACAAATTGTGAAAAGCTTTCTAATGCTGTACTGGGTGTCTTTTTCTGGCTCAATGTTGCATGATGTTGAGAACTGTTGGTGTGGCTGTTCTCTGCTTCAGTGTGGCCTCTCTCTCTCTCTCTCTCTCTCTCTCTCTCTCTCTCTCTCTCTCTCTCTCTCTCAACTGCATGCAACCCCGGATCCACTGACTCTACTCAGCCGCCATACTCGTGACTCAGCTTACAACCCCCTACATCCGCATCGCCCCAGCGGCCGGCGACAACCAACTAACAGGTCAGACCCGTAGCTTTCTGCACAGTCTCTGACCATAACTTGGTTCGACCTGCCACGTGTTTAATGTGGCGGCCATGATGACGATTCCCTCAACAGGAAAACAAACAAGTGGAAATATTGCATGTGTGTGGTTTTGTTTATTGTCCTGCTATTTGCACAGAATCAGTGAGTAAATCAAAGTTTCGGAGACATTGTTTGTCTTCTACCTTCATCTTCTCAGCATTAGCGGACATGAAAGACCTGTTTGAGATGCGATTGTCATTTGATGTGTCAGTGTTTTTGGCAAGAGCTAATCCCCTTTCATGAATATGTCTCATTATTTCAGGAAGATTAAGTGTTGGTTGCTGCAGTTGTGACAACTGTAAACACACAATAGGATGCTGAGGTGCTCAGCGTGAAGATCTGGAGAAATTTCCAGGGTGTAGTATTTAAAAATAAAAATTCTGCTGAGTTTCTACTTTAGTTGTGTGTGAATCCAAAATTCTCTCACGCTGGAATGGAAGAATATTGACTTGTGGCAGCGAACATACAGCACTCACAGCTCAAATGGGGATTTGTCACTGACAGCGTTTCTGTAAGATTAGCCTGTAACAGTATATTGGGACAAAATCAGTCCAGACCTGATTGTTAATATGTCACCAGTCTTGAAATCCTCCCCAGCTCTGCCTTAAAAAACGTATATCTAAATAATACTGCCTGGCTGTTGAAAGAACAATGTGTCACAACCAGCCTGGGATAGATATTTACCTTTTTGATAAGGAGAGAAGGAAGCCCGCTCTAACAAATTTGTCTGACATAACAATTTATCATTCTAAATTTACCCCCGGTGACAAGGAATAATGGTGTTGTTCAGGTGGACAGTTGTCATTCCAGCAGCGTTGCTTTGCTCGTAGTGCTTCTTATCACTTCCCAGGGAGCAGATGCTGTTAAAACAAGCCCCCCCCCCACATCCCCACACCCCTCTGTCTTTGTGTCTCTCGTTGGCTATCTCCTTCCGAGCTGATATTTAATGTTTTGGTTATTTGGGGCTTTTTTATCTTCTTGGGGTATTATCTTTCCCGCCCTGCATCCTACCATTTTTCTACAGCCGAGCAACCACTTGCCCCAAACATGATTAACCAAGGGTAAAGATGATGCCCACTTATCTCTCTCAGTGCAGCTTGATGTCCACAAAGGACGGAGCTTAAGGTGGAGTCTTCAGGACAGTAGGGAGTCACTTACTTTCGAAGTAACTCTGATATGTTGATATTTACAGAATTCCACAGAATGCCTCAGAATGTCAGTGTATTGATTAATCAACCTCAGTCCTCTACACACTCCAATCAATGAGAGGAAATAGTGAAAGTATGAATGCACACTCCGCTGTTTGGTTCATGTAGAACAATAGCAAATGGCCATTAGATTTGATCCACAGTCTGCCCGATTAATTAAACTTGCTTTGTTTGATCTTTATGGATTGTGATGTTTTTCAGGAGCAGCCACTCACAAACCTGACACAGTGGAGCCGGAAAAACAAACGGACCACACGGTGAAGATCGCCGGGGTCATTGCTGGCATCCTCCTCTTCGTCATCATTTTCTTAGGAGTGGTACTCCTCATGAAGAAAAGGTAAGCTTTTTTTTCTTACTCGTTGAAATACCACTTCAGATTTGTGGAAGAAGTTGAACCAAGTCACTGAGTGCTCACAAATAAGTAGTTTCTGTTTTATCATTTTGTATATTTCTCCCTCAAACGGAAGCATTGTCAGCCTCATAGTAAATAATTAATTTGATTATGTTGATACGCCCCATTAAGGCTGTTTACAGCCATGAGATACAGTGTGCCATGAAAAATTAATCAGTTTCCACGGCACCCTCAAACAAATTCAATGACTTTGGAATGGGAATAGGAAAAATGTTTTTTAGGCTCGTGGTATGGAGAGAGGCGGGGAGGAGATAAGAAAGAAAATATAATGAAAGGCTCAAAAGAAAAGAGAATGGCCGCGTAGCTGAAGGCTAAGTTTACATTAGCACAGGACCCCATACTGGAGAGAGGTCCTCTGTACATATCCCAGCAATCAGGGGAGCTAAAGCTCAGCAAATATCAACCCCCTCTTGTCCACAGTGAGGCTTGAAATAACACAATGTCAGTTTCTGCAGAGATTTCTGCTGGGGGACAAAAAAATGTATTCCCCAGGAAAATGTAGTAGGAGCTGTACTTTACTGTACTTTCTCCATTTGATGTTAGATAGCTCGTCTTGAATTAAAGAGTAAATGTCAGTACAGTTGATGGAGTAGATGAAGCTGAGTGGGAGGGTATAGTGTGTACTAATATAATCACTATGTTCCATGTTTATTTTTGACGGTAATATAAGATTCTTCATTCTCTACAGCAGGCCCTGTCTGTGTAGCACAGCGATCAGTGGGTGGGTGTGAAAATCAGCACACAGTAATGGAATTGTTTTCAATTAGCCTTAATCAAACCAGGGATGGAGATGACTTCATTGGTTGAATTTGGTGTAATTTGCTGTTACCAACAGGGAATCGGAGTTGTGTTTAGACATTCAAAGCACTCATTAAGTTTCAACCTTGGAGGTCAGATATGGTAATTTGTATAGGTGTATAAAATTATGTGTTCATAAAAGGGGGGGGGGGGTTTAGTGAAAGAATGGTTGCCTCTGATTTGCCGTCACATGCTGTAGACCAGCTCAGTTTAATTTGAGAGTTTCTACTGTACTGTACTGAGGCCCCTGCCCTTGCAAAGCATGACATGACTCCAAGCGATCACCTTTGCCCTCATGATCACTAGTTTACCTCCACGTATGCCACCATATCTGATTTTGTTCATTTCTACTCTTTTTTCAAACATTAATATATTTTTACTTTTTCTTTCCTTTTCATTCCATCCCCTCCCCTCCTCCACTGCTTAAATCCTACCACCACCCCAATCGGCAGAAGAACCTATCACTCCTACACTTACTACCTGTAAGTAACCACTTTGTGTAATGTTAGTGCCATGCTTCTCACCCACACTTTGTTTCCCATGCATGCAAAGAGCCATGTCATCCTCCTCCTGCACAGAGCTATTACAGAGGCCGAACTGTAATCTCTGCTGGAGGAACGGAGGACGCCACTCCGGTGCATCTCCACATGATGAGCACATCACACTGTATGTCACATTGGCACGACTTCTGATGAAAGCACACAGATGCAGCTACACCCCCACGAAATAAACCTGCCACTGAGATGTTATTGCAGACATAATTTCTGCAAGACTTTTAAGTAGTTTGTTTATCAAATGATTTACTAAACTGCCTTAATGAGTGTACGGCTGCCAAACTCATCTTGTGAAAGGAAAAAACAAAAAAATCAATGCAGGAGCTACTGCATTTTTACTGAGTGTGAATTTTTCATTTGCCTCCAATGATTTCATATCTGTTGACTTGTCAAAGTTAGATTTTTTTGAAGGGCCTATCACAGTGCTTCTATGCTTTAGTTGTGCCCAGAACTAATGAAAGTTAGTCCAAATATTTCACATTTTGTTTACACCCTGAAAATGCCCAGAATAAAGTCAATAAATATGTAGGATTGACCACATTTACAGCATTTACACAGAAAATAAAAAAAATGAGCTAACATGTTGACGTTACCAATTTGGCACCGTATGCATGTGATAATTTCTGTCTCTACCCCTACTCCATCCTCTCATCATCATCAAACCATCCCACCATCTCGCTCTGTTTCTACCCTTTGAATTTTATTTCAAGCATGTTTTGGGGGTTATTGCACGTCCATCCCATTGATTCTGCTATGGTGATGGTGGAGTTGTGTCTCTAGCTGACAAGACGTTTGCATCACTCCTGAACGAGCCGATGTGATCACAGAATAACCTCGTTTCTATTTAGACGTCTCCAACATCATAAAACAATAGCCGCCGCCGCGCTGCTTTATTCGCTCTTAATATATCAGATTATTCCAAATCACACCTCTGAATGGTAAAGAAGCTTATTCTGCGGCTCTGCCTTCGCTGCTGTAGCTCCCTCTGTACTGGCTTTGTGATGGATGCCGACTAATCTGTCTTGAGATGACTGTGATCAGAGGACAGAATGGAGGCTGCCTCGCATCAAAGAACATCTCGGAATACACCTGGAGATAATACTACTCTGCGTGTCACTCAGATCACAGCTGTGTTGAATGGGAAGCCCCAATGACTTAGAGGAGTGGTGTCATGAAAGCTGAGCACGTACATTGACCGAGCAAAGCAGGAAGAGATAAGGTTGTCAGTGAAACAATCAAAATATCAGTTTTGTGCTAGACGCATTGATTATTTTCACTGTGCATAAAAAAGAGATGGAAATGTCTACGATTAGTAGTCAATATATTATTTTCCACAAAAAGTTAGGGATTTAATAGCTCATTTTCAGACGTGTGTGTTGGTGAAATTATTCGTCCATTTGAAGAACATGATGTCTTTAGAGAAGGGTTTGTTCGGAGGTGCGTTTGCTTTGATCGACAGATTTTAGGTTAGCCAAATTGGATATTCTGGCTCCAAACACTTACAGGATGTCTCTGAGCAGATGAGCCAAATCGTAGGCTTTACGGAGGCCCATCGGCTGAAATTCATGTATGTGTGACGTGAACAGCATGTCCACATTTTCCTACAGTCTCGTGTGTCAAAATGAATTGGGGGGTTTACTGTTACAATTTAAAAAGAAGGGAAAGAGTGGGCAGCCAATATTGTGACTCCTCTCTACAGCTGACAAGATAACATAATATACAGTTAGATAAAATGAAGGATTAATGATCCCCTTTGTGAAATGTGCCATGACAGTAGCAAATACTAACAGATAACAAAACACGCTTAAATCTTCATTTAAATCGCCAGGATCTCTGTCATAAGTGATATTGTTCTTTGCACAACTTCTATGATGGAAACTGTAACAGCCTCATAACATTTGTACATGCTGGATGCCTATTTAAATAATTTATTCATGAATGCTAGAGGGGTGTAATACATTATTTCATGAGGTAAAACTCACTTGACAACAAATTCATTTTTTCCCCACCTAGATCTCTACTGTTGCAGTATATTCTAGATGTATGCACGTGTGGCACACTGCAAGTCGGTTATTATTATTTAAGGATTAATGGGAATGACATTTAACATTGTGGCATTAAATTAAAAAGTCAGCTAAATACATCAAGGATGTTCAACACGAGGTCTGCATCGCCAAGTAAAACCAAAAGAATTCTCCACGAGGCCATTAACAGGTGATGCAGCTGTGAGTAATTGACGTTCAGAATTAATGCTGGAGTGACCAACGATGTCCCATTCAATAATACAACCCCCCCATCCTCCCATCTTCTCCTTATATCTGTCTCTTGTGTCATACCTGGTAGCCACAAGGAAGCAGTGCAAGTGAGGGAAGCGCGGTAGCATGTTAGCTCATAGGAAAGAACTCGATTTGCACCTTGAGGTGTTAAGGTGGAAGCTGTGAATGCTGCATCTCATTATAGAGGTGCTCTGTAGGGTCAGATTTCAGTTGTTTTACCCCTACGGTTACTGCTCTCAGGGTGACTATACTCAGCTCATAAGCAAATATAACTAATATGTTGCATATACCCCAAGTTTATATTGTCAAATTAATTACAGACTGCATTCTTAAGATGCCGTCCTCTGGAGGGCTCTCTGAAGTGCCCATCTGCAGTTCTGATGATAGCCTTGTTGCCAGCCATGAGATTACAACACCTCTATGATTGATGAACCCCATTAATGCACTCATGCATTCATCAAAGTCTTTTAAAGGCATGAGAACGTTCGGCATTCGCCAAAATATGCACTTTAGGTATATTGCCAGAGGTGGCTGCGGGGGCTTGCACGCAGCACATCAGTCAGGGCGGTCATTAGGGATGCAGTTACATGTGTGATCAAATATATGGCTGGTCTTTAATCAGGTGGCCGCGCCGGCCGCTGTGCCTGCTGCTGCCGGGGACAAGAGAGAGATCAATTGGCATAGGGCAAGGGTTGCGATTGGGTCTTTATTCCTGGGAGAGTTTGATTTGTCCATCAAGGAGCAGGCATGTTAAATACAAACACATTGAATCTTTCACTGATTTGTCATGCTTATCCAGAGCTCCTCAAACCTCAGGAATGTGATCTGGAAGTGTAGATTTCTTGCTTTTTATAATTAACCAATATATTTTCTTCATCATGTAAGATTAGATTAATCTCATATTAATCAACATATCTACGCACGCTACAGCTAGAGAAAGTTTCACATTTAAAACTAGAAAATGCTCAAAAATTGAGACATGGTGAGACAAATGGTGTTTTTTTACTTTAGGTACTGTACTAATAAATACTTTGTATTGAATCTAGACACGCACACTGAAAGGCCCTAATGTTTCTAAAAGTTACCTATTAAATTGAATAGGTCTCCAGAACAGCCTGGGTACTGTTTTCCACCTTCATATGTATAACCCAAGATGTGTTTGCACAAAATAGATGAATCTAGTCTGTAAATATTGGTCTTACGCTTGCTGTTTCTGCCAGGTGTTTCATTGTATCAGCTCATAAAAAACAATTTCATTCCCACAGTGATATGTTCTATTTCCATCGTGCAGGTGGTCACTTATATCATAAATCCCTTATGGTACGATGAGTGCATACGTTTTATTGAGTTAACTCGGATGTCATTTACCAAACTCTTGCAGTGTTATATTAAGAAGAGAAACAGAGAAAAGTCTAAATAGAATCAGCCACTGTTAGTATTTGTAATTCCCTTTTAATATCTAAGTAGCTTGCTTTTTACTGAAAACACACACACAGAGACACATAAATAATCATCCCCATTCTTTATGAATCTTACAATTTCATAACCTCCTCCACTGCACTCAGTGTCAGAATGGGAAGCCTACTAAATGTACCATGTATAACACAATGTGCTCAGGGCAAACACCTTCATTAAACCTTACAAGCCGAACAGGCAGCAAGAATCACATTAATTGGTACAAGCCTTGCAGATTTTCGCACCTACGAGCTCTGAATGTTGATGAGGAAGGGAAAAGAGCAAGAGCAGCTCGAGCAGGGCGAAGGGACGCCATGCATGGAATAATGAAGTTTAAATGCATGCATTTTAAAATGATGTGTCATTTATGAAACATCTGTCACAGTTTGGCACTTTGAGAAGTAGCTCTCATCAGCTACTGAACTATATATAACACATATTGGCATAAACGTTTGTTCTTGTGACAATGAGATGCAGTTGAAAGCTCCATTTTATACAGAAAAACAACTCAGTGGACCACAAGTTAATATTTCTTACTACTTTTAGAGAAAACTAAAAACCACAAGAAATTTTGAGAACATAGTATCATATACATATATATATATATATATATATATATGTACAAGTATGTGGTTTTAAAAGCATCATTTAAAAATTATTTAAGTTATTACTTGATCTAAACCACAATTAAATATATTTGGTGCTCAGTAAATCAAATCTAAGACGTTTATTTGTCTAAACATAATGCAGGAACAAGGTGACCAGACCAAAAACAGATTAAAGTAAGATCAAAATAAGACTTTCAGAGGCAGAACAGCCAACAAATATTTACCATATCCAAAATAAAGGTAAACATAGTTTACAATCTTACACATTTTTATTCAACAACATACCAACATTTGTAACATGTAATCACTGTTACGTTAAAATCCCAAATAATTCAAACCCCCTTGCATATTTCATACCTCACAGTTTGAAAGGTGTACATGTATTATATGCAGTAAATGTAATATTCACTTTTTCCAATTGAACTCCTCCTGTGCTAACTTGTCCTTGTCATCCCGGGCTACGCAAGGCACCTCATGTTGCAGCTGTTTTTTTAAGCACAAAAAGTTATGAAGGACACAAAAAAGCAGCGTTTTACAGAATCGATGAAGCAATCAAGCCGGCAGATAAACAGTATTGTGCATCACTGAATAGAGTCGGCATTCAGAAATAATCCGTTTTTCAGCTGTTTCTCCTCCTAAAATAAATAGATGGAATAATGGATGGATGGGTATATGATGAATGGACAGACAAGCTCATGGAAGAATGTGTTAAAGATGGAGAGTTTGAAATGAGACACAGTGCAAACAACTACTGAAATGCCCCCACTGGGTTAATCAAAGACGCTTCTGTTGCCCCTCCCAGCTGCGTGTCAGTCATCTAACACGCACACATGCACACACCCGTGCACTGCGGATGTGTGTGGATCGTCTAATGAAGCCTTCTTTGTCCCAATGTCACAAGGTTTAGGCTGCTCCGGCGCTGAAATGAAGCCCACCACGCTGAGCTTGAGGTTTTGAAGCTCTTGTTTTAGAAGTTGCAGCAGCGTCACCTCCCACAGAACAGACATTCTGGCAAACACACGCAGACATACAAACCCGTGCAGCTTCCTTTTTGTTGTTGCTGAACTCATGGAGTTAGGAGCTCTGCTCACTAAGATCCTAGATATGCCAGTCCTGTCATGTACTGAACTGCAGACAATCTCTCTAATGAGAGTTGCCTAATATAGTGACATCCAGTGTTTGCTCAGTCTTTACTTCTACAAACACCTCTGCCATCTGTGTGGATCATTCCCTTTCATATCCGCATTCAGTTCTCTTCATAAAGAAATGTGATTTTATTTTTGTTGTCAGGCATGTCTGCAAGAAATCAGTCCTATACATTTTTTTTTTGTTGCGCTCTTTCCACATGCAGCTTTACGCTAACTATCAGGGGATTTTGATAAATGATCACATTCATCAACACGCACTAACACTCTACTGTACACTTCCTTGTACTATCTCTGTCAGCACATCAGACGCTGTGATATAGTCATCTATCATAAAATTTTCCCCTCTTACAAATGAGGAGTGAATAGCATGCCAATTAATCTTCATCTAACACCCACAGTGCCTAGCAAACATCCCCAGTATTGCTGGTGCTTTCCTCATTTTGGCACTGGTGTCAGCGCAGCCTCGTTTATCTCCAGCGCTCGTGCTTCAGCTGTTACACAGGCCAGGAAAGCGGAAATCTAAGTCTTAGCAGAAGCAGAAATAAGAACAGTGATACAGTATTAAAACCTGGCTTATAGTAGTTCTTAATAGTCTTCTCCATGAGTGCACACAGTGCCAAATCAGTCTTAATGTTGCCCGGGGTACATACAGCTCCCTCTCCCCTCCTCCTTCCTCCCTATTACAATATGAAGCTATAACGGGGAAAAAAGAGACAAGATTGCCATTTTGTTCCCGGCTCTAATTGCAGATTAAAGACAAAAAGTGGGTCCGGCAGATGAAAATGTCACTACTTTGTCACTTTGCTTTCTGAAGAACGGATCCACTATTAGCCTCACGTCGCGGCCTTCAGAGCAAATGACTGTTTGAAGGCAGCGGGAGCCTGTTGCCATATGGCACGAGACAGCAGCAAAATTGAATAAACAGAGGAGATTTGCGAAAACAAAGCAGCAGGAGTGCATCATTAGACAGCAGTTGTCCGTGAGAGATACTGCAATACAAATAGGCGGAGGGGTCACAGAGAGTTACAAAGTGCAATGATCAGTGTGAGGGCTGCCATAGTTAATTCTTACACTGCTCGCTCCCCTCCAGCTACAGAGCAGTGGCAGACATCAGATATGGCAAAAGCTGCAGTATGATCCCGCTCAAGCTGTTTGCCATTTTTCTGTAGTGCAACTTCTGTGGAAATATAGGAGGATTGATTCTTCCGAGTGATAATGTGATGCATTATTTATCGCCAGGTGGAATTTTTTTATTAATAAATATATACTTAAAAATTACAAATACAAATAAGACATTACATTTCAAAAATGGTTGGTCACTTGATGGCTGGGTTCAGTATTCACACTCTGTTGCCAGTTCATTACACCTACAGTCTGCAACAAATCCTACATTCAAGTTGTAATGTTGAGATTTTGTTGGAACTGTTTCAGAAAGATGTTGATGCATTATACATTTAGTCCACCCCATTTATATCAATGAGAGCAGACTAAATATAAGATACTAGAAAACATGCTAGAGACAGCACACACACCCAACATCAATGAAAATATTCTTTGTACGTGATGTTTTTATACACTGAGGCTCAACACAGTGCTTCTCGCCCCGATGCCAATAGGAATGCTGCTTCAGGGGCCGGGAGCACAATAACACGTGCTTGCGACTTGGATTTGTGTTTTGACTAGTGACAAGCAGCAAGCCCTGGTCACAAGTCTCACCTAATAGTTGTGTCGTCCTTAATAGTGATTGTGGGCGGCTTTATAGGTGATGGGAAACATCTGGAATCTGATCCAGTATTAGTGTTGCACGGTGTACCCTAGCGATACCCTGCCGTTTAAATAACGCATTTTATTAGTCCCGATACTTTTAAGATTGACAGCGTTTTAAAAAAGAGCCGCATTTCCCATCAGTTGCGTCGACGTGTCAGAGCGAGTCAGTCAGTGCTGCACGGGCCGTGTGTGTACAGCGTTCTGCTACTCCCTGCAGACAGTGGGAGTAGCGAGATCACAAACCATCTGGCACGTAAAGATAGAGTGGCCGAACAGTTTTTTTTCTCAAACATGCACGAGCTGTGGGTTACATGGTGAACGTGAAGAATGGCAGCAGCCGCGGCTGGTCAACAAAACATACACATCAGTCTCGACATCGCAGCAGAAGAAATAAGAAATGTAGTTAAAAACGTTCTCACGAGGTGACCTGCTCTGATTACAGGCAGAAAATGTCGAGGCGCACAGCGAGGAACTAAATAAATGTTAAGAAATACATAAATAAATAATCAAAAACAGGCTGAAGCTCCAGCGTTTCAATATTGGTGTCGAGATACTTTATGCTGGTATCATACCAAAGTCATATTTTTGGTATTGTGACAACACTATTCAGTATTTCACTATAAGTCAGCAAAGTGAAGCCAGGAGAGGTGTAATTTGAGCTCGGCTGCTGCTTTTACAGAAGGAGAATCAACATGTGGAACGTGTGTGCATACATGTGGATTTGTGCATGTGGGTGTGTTCCTCTGTGTGTTTACTCCGTACACAATGCTTTAATGGTGTTTGATCAGGAACAGATTGCTTGTAGGCTCCAGCACATCAACTCAAAGTAGGTCAATAAAAGCAGGTTGACTGTTTCAGTTCACCGTTCGCAACTCTAATTCTTCCGCCCTGCAAATACAATAGCTAATTTTAAATCATCAGGGTCGCTGATGTATTTGGGTTAGGGTGTCACACCTTTCCACGTTCTCAAGGATTTTTTATTCTCTGCTTGAAAAAGCATCTGGAGCCTAATAAAACCTAATGTGACCACAGCCCGGGGCACATTAGCTCAGCCATCTCATTACATCTATGAGTCATCACTACCAGCATCATATCAGATCAATTTGAGAACAGTCATTGTTGTTTTTGTCTGATGGTTGGTTGTTATTTGGGGGGGGGGGGGGGGGGGGGGGGGGGGGGGGGGGGGGGGTGGGGGGG